>DWGR01002231.1:0-14100 GCA_018247715.1 Heliconius burneyi
AGAAAATTGGACGCGTTTTATGTCAATTTCATTGATTCGTTAATTTTTACATGCTTTTATAAACTGTTTGGTAGACAGAAAAAAACAGATTTTATTACATGCCGTCATACAGTGACACAGCGTAAACCTTTGTGCTTGTTTTTCACTTAAGGGTATAAATTATTGAATATTTTCATTTCTTCGTTTTGGTTGCGAGAGAAAGCGCGGCGTTGAATACGCATTGTCGGGAACGGAGTATCTTAACATAAGCATTATTTTCCCCTCCGCCTCCCATACTATATGGGAAAAAGCTCGAATATGCTTTATATAATCCAATTACATCCGAATATCAGTTCTGTCGATAAAGATCACTAATCATAGAATAGCTTAGGCAATCTGAACTTTTGCGCATCGGGAAGAATAAAATCTACAGCTACCTACAGGATGGTCATGGTTTGGCGAGAGTACTGTACATGAGATATTCCATTTATTTCAATGCCTTCACACCACTACGAAACAGCTTCTGGATGACGAAAAAAATCTACGAAAGAGCTGTTGAATCTAGAGACAGTGAGATCTAGAAATTATGAAAAAAAAACAATGCTCACCAGACCAGACAAAAGTAGACCACCCATAGTGCCTTGTGAGGTGACAGCTCCAAGTGCAAACTTGGATATCATACCCCACTCCTCGGCACTGAGTCCCACACCACCCATTCCCATGCCACCACCACCACGAGACACCTCCATGGAGGGTGCTGCTGGTCCTAAGGACGGTGGAATCTAGAAATAAAAGAATGAAGTTTATGTGTTAATAAAATTAAGGTAGGATAAATATATCACCAATTAGTACAACAAATCACAACTGTTACACAAAAGAAAATACATAACTAACCTGTGTAATAGTAGGTGGATTTTTCAATGCAATCTTATTAGTGTTCCGTCCTTGAAATCTCTGTATAAGGGCTGTGATTCCGTAACTGAAACGAAACGACAGGTCCTCCTGGAAGTCAGCACAGAGGTTGTCACAGTTGAGACGGTAGAGCACTTCGAAGGGTTGTTGGTGGGGGATGATGCAGCCGGCAGCAGCTGCACGCTTGTTTGGTGGTAGAATGTTGTACATTCGATCTGGAACGTATACACATTTTGTTAGTTGTAGTCGCCAAAACTTGAAAAGACCATGTAATTTGTATAAAAATCTATATTTAATTGGAGTAAGTGTTGCTTTACTAAGACTAACAAGTGATAATAATCTTGCTGTGACGTCATCACACATTTGTAAAATAGTATACGTACCCGCCATCTCCTTCTGCGCCTCGTCCATCTCGAGGCCAATGTCGGAGGATAGTCGCTTCTTGAGCCGCTCGCCGAGCCCCGCCTCCACGTGACGGTGCAGCGCGCGCTTGTAGTGCTCTAGCGCGCCCCGCTCCGCGCGGAACGGCGACGACGCCTCGTACTCATCCACGAGGGCCGACAGGCGCCGGATTTCTTGACTTAGAGTGAGGGATACCTGGTTAAATATGATGAATGTTAATATGGCAGGACATTTTTGAACCTGTAAGATAAGGTTTGCAAACTCTGTGTACTGGCAATGATATATCCTTGAGTACTACAGGCTTATGTGCACTAGTACTGGTGCATCCTGATGCAAGCTTGAGTACACTGAGTACTGTTGCAGTAGTATTTTATGATAGAAGTTATTGTGACGCAGTCGTATATTGTCTAATTCTAAGCACGATGGTAGTAGACTCAATCTCCAATCGTGAGGAATATTGTTACTTCCCTGTGATGTGCTGGTAAGACAAACTTTGTAGTTTATAGTGTTTCAGTTCCAAAATCAACAGGCAATGTTTTAGGCAAAAAAATGGAGAACAAAATTCCTTGGCACCTTTGTCCCTGTTCTTTTCAAATATGAGGCTAATACTGTTGAACCTGTTGACTAGAACATCCACATCAAGTGGGTAGGGAAGAAGGTAATCTGATCTTAAAAATTTGCAAGCACAATGTGGCTGCTTGAGAGGATGTCGACAGATACGAGGGTGGAATCCCTGTGGAATTCTAATAGTAAAAATAAAAAAAAATGCATGCCTTATGTTCAACACTTTCCACCATACGCCCAATCTTATCCTTCATTTGCCTCGTGATGGTGGTCAGCTGCTCTTCCACAGCCGTTAGTTGTTCTTGTAGTATCCTTTGCTTTTCCACTTTGGTCGATTTCATTTCACTAGAGCTGTTATATATCTGAAACATAATTATGTAACTGATTTTTATTTTTACTATCTTTATATACAAATATATAGCCGTGTGTTCCCGGCTTAGAATAGGATCACCCTGGTACTGGTGGTGTCGTAAGAGGCGACTAAAGTACGAGTGGGAGAGTCACGTTGCCAGCAATGGCGACACGCATGGGCCGGATCATTACCACCCCCGGCATTTAAAACCGGCGTGAAGTAGTGGCTTTATGCCACTGCGTTTCGCATTAGGTAATGCCGGGCTCCGGCGCCCATCCACCTCAAAAGCTGGCAACGCACCAGTAGCTCCTCTAGTGTTAAGCGGTGTCGTGGGCGGCGGTGATCACTTACTATCAGGTGACCCGTACGCTCGTTTGCCATGCTTTTTCCATTAAAAAAAAATGAATAAAAATTTTATGCAAAATGTGTGTAAAACAGAGTTTCTTCTATCTGTTTTCCGCAATCTAAAAACAAATTGTTTAGACTCTTTATACATAGAATATGTTAATTGGAAGTATAAAATAATCATGTGCTACATCCATTGCCCAAAATCAAGCCAAATTTATAGCATAAAAGGCAGGATAATTAAATAAATATATATTATTATGAATATATTCAAATATCTATATTAATATTATTAAGTTGAAAAATTTGTTTGGTTTAACATGCTAATATCAGAAAACTGAAAAATCTTTTTGTTCAATTACAGTCAATTTATCAAGGAAGGCTATAATATATCATGTTGATTGTTTCGTTGTAACTCATTGTACCTGCGTTTGTAGTTACAGTCTGCACAATTGACCACGGGAGCGAAGCCGCAGGTAAAAGTTAATACTATAAAACTCACCCCCTCCAACTGCGCCATGACGTCATTAGCTATATTCTTCCCCCGTCGGGAGTGTTGCGCGAACTTCGTCCTGACCGCCGACTGTGATATGCACTCTTCGAATTTCCTCTCGAAATCTACGAACTCGAAGTATCGAACTTGATGACCATCGGCTAGGGTTGGTGCTGGAATGAGGAATAAGTGGAGTCAGATTTTTTAGTTTCAAACTGTGCCCCGCATATAGCGGGGTACACATAGGGAATCAAATGGGACATTGCGTATTTAGTGGTGGAACTCAACGCCGCGCTTCGTTTTGTTACCAGAGCGAGGAAATGAAAATAATTCATTCCCTTGAGTGGATATCGTACCCACAACTGTAGTATGTCATAACTCCATATAACGTTACCGAAGGGATTGAATTTTATACCATATGATTATTTAAATAAAGAGAAAAAAATCAATATATTTTTTCGTGATATATATTTTTTAATCGAACATCAATTAATGTCGCTGATTCTCTGCTGACAGTTGGGATAATTACAAGTAAAACAGTAAAGCAACATTTTACTAATTTTGGGTAACTTATAAGTAAACATTTTGAATATCTTACAAGAAACAGGTTTTTCTCTTTCCCTCATCCGCGTGAGCAACGCCTCCTTGGCTGAGATGAAGAAGATACGCTCCTCGGCCTCCTTCGGCGTACACACACGTAACTCCCTCGAAAGGAAATCCACACATCTGTTGGCGTGTTGGCTTCGTACCTGTGTATAATATAATGTTATTTTGGAGTTAAGAGATTATACTTAATATTTTTGTTTGAACGTGTTACTCTCAGGACTTCTAGTTCAAATTGATAAATTCTTTTAGTATTTCATAGACTAAGAAAGCATGAATAAAGCGAGGATTTGCCGGGGTAGACAGAGAACATCCTATCAACATGTTACAATATTTGTTTTTAACCGACTTCCGAACCGAGAAAAGGAGGTTATCAATTCTACTGTATTTTTTCTCTCTTATTTTTTACATTTTATAAAGCAGATAAAAAAAAAACAGACAAAAACCTACTTGTTCCAAGTACTCGGTCTCCGAGGCTGATGCATCCCATCGGTTATTCAATATGAATATATTCGGTTGCGATATTTTCGTTGATACTTTGTGAAAGAAATTTTTTTCCTGCAAAGAAAGAGAATTTGTAAGACTTTTTTTAGCTTTACGCTGTATCCTGCATATAGCAACAAAGGCAGAGGCAATCTAGGAATCTAATACTAAGATAGTTCCATTAATACATTTCCGTTTCCCATTTTCAGATTTTCTGCAGAATGTATATATCACTTTAAGTAATGAGTATGAAAACGGTTAGTTTATAATTTTACTCGCGAAATTATAAATTATCTGAAAATTGTAAGCCGACATTATCAAACGCAAAAATTCATCATATTATTCAAAAACTACTACAATAGGCTTAATATACGTAATTAGTAAAAAATATCATTTATGTACTGACGCATCGCAGCTACACTTTTAAATTTAAAAATATAACTAATCGTATTATTCACTATCCCACTTTCGATAAATCCCTCAATTCCCATTCTATGGTCAAACGAAATATATTATGTGGTAGGACCTAATGTATATAATGAAATGATAATATGAAATAAAAAAAATGTACTAACATATTTTAGGTATCAATCGGTTTTTAATAATTTCATTTCTTTGCTGTGGTTTAGAATCAAAGCGCGATCCACTTGTGGAGGTTAGGTGTGACATCACACACACACAGTTGCACTCACGCACACACAGGAACTCACCGTCACCATGAGCGTGGACTCGGCGTTGGCGACCAGCACGAACACGTCCGCGTCGAGGCAGTACTGATCTATCCACTCGTCGAGGTTGGGGGTGACGTCCACACCGGGGCTGTCCACGAGCACCACGTCGTCCCGCAGTAGCGCGCACAGCTCGCGCGGCCAGTATACGTGCACCAGGGAGCACTCCTTGAGCCGCGTGTCGCACAGTGCGTGCCCGAGCTGGCTCACTGACTAAGAGGAGGCAGATGAATTTTTTTTTAATGTTGTATATGAATTATATTGTCTATGATCAAGTATACTGGAATTCACTGGTGCACTTTGGTAGGCGACTATAAAGATATTTTTATTTCAAACGTGATTTGTTTTAAAACATAATGTACAAGTAATTGAGCCTACAACCATTGCTTTTACTGTCACATCCTCGTGTTCTTGCGCCACAATGTCTTCAACATAGACAAATGTTATATATTTTCTGTTATTTCTATAAATTACCTGTACATTGAGCTTTTCTTCTGAACCCTCAGTCCTCATGAAGGCCTCATCCGTATCTGAGCCCTCTACCTGCAGGAAACAGTTGGTAGTGTGACCGATGCCGCTAGGCAGAATCTTCTCGTGAAGCATTGCATTGATCACTGTACTCTTGCCATTGCTTGTTCTATAGTTTAAATGTTATAATTTTGTTTATTAGTCAGACATTGTGTCGCTACGCCAGGACAACTTTTAGTTATCTATTTTGGAATATAATATACACACAATGATCATAGATTCAATCCAAACTGAAATCAATATTTATTTTTTAAATTGGTATAGTGGAACCATTCTATTCACCTTTCTTTTAGCCTATCTTACATGAAACGTAAGACTTGACTTCTGATGAAAAATAAAATTTTCAATAGCTAAGTAATATATAAAATATTTAAAATCTATTAATTATAAAATTATTATTACCAAAGAAGGGCATGGCTACAGAAAATAAACTTATGTTTCATCTCTTTTCGGACGCCCATGACGTAAATTAAAACAATCAAGGACAAAGCACATTCTATAGTAAAAAGCTTGAGTATTAACTCAATAATGACGTCATAATATTATAGTACTAAATAATATTAGGACGTCATTATGACGTATTTAGTGGGCTCAAAGTCCGTTCTGAAGAATGTTTATATTCATATTACACTAAATGTCTCTGAGATACATAGAAAGTTAACATTTTAAAAAAGAATAAAATAATTTTTTATTAGCTTTTCCTTCTAATATCATAATATGAAAAAGGTAAACGTGTCCATTACCATCTATGTAATACAATAATATACGTTATATCATAAACTAAAAACAGAACAGAACATTTTCATTGATACAGTATTGTAACTACAGTGTTTGATTCTCCCACCTAAGGAAGCTATTTAAATAAAACTTTTGGTTTTTTTTTTGCATTGCAACCTACCTAGATTACACTACTTTCTCAACTTTCCATATATATGAGAGACTTAGCAATGGCTTAATGTTAAATTATTATTTTTTTATATTTCTTTACAGTCAGACACATTCAGATGGTCTCACTTAATATTTTACTTCATAGTAACTTACCTGCCAAAAAATGCAACTTTCATGTGATCCCGCTTGAGCACCTCCCGTATAGCTTGCACTTTGCTAACATAAGACTCAACATTGGCCAAATCTTGAACTGTTGCAATTCCATTATCACCTGACACTGCTAGAAATTATAAAAATATCAATTAAATATTATATAAGTGAGAAATTGTCAAATATTTCTATGTAAAATTTTATTATATACTTCTTAAATAGTAGCTTTGAATTATAGCAAAAGAGTGGGTTATGCAGTGTTAAGAGAGAGTCCGATAATACATGACTGCTTGTTAATTATTGAGAGGTATAGTGTGTAAAATTTGTTGTTTTTTTAAATATATTAAATTATAAATAGAGGATATAATTAAATAACAATTAAAACAAATATTAAATTTAAATAACAAATACATATATAATGAAACAATAGAAATATTTTGTCTGTACATTTAATATTTTTGACTAAAATGGATAGAGGGATACTTAAAAAGAATAATAGGAAGCAAAAATATATTTTTTTAATTCTTGTTTGTCTGTTTGTTTATATGTATGGTCACGCTAATCTTCGAAAGTACTGAATCGATTTACTTCAAACTTTCACCAATTGCTTTGTTTTAACTCAACTTAACATCTTAAGTTTTTTTCATCAAAATCAGTTCATTAAAAAAAAATGTTATCGGCATTTGAATGAACTCAAGGCATGAGTTTGACGGCAAATATAAAGCAATTCATATTTATACTTATGTTTATAATAAATCTGTATTTGTTTGTGATAAATCTGTTTTTTTAATCGACTTTCAAAACAAGGAGGAGGTTCTCAATTAAATATTTAAATAAAGATTTGATACACATTTGATTATTTTGACTATATAATTATTTTGATTTAGATATTGGATTATTCAATTCGGATATGTTTTTTAATATGCAATTAGTACATTTATTCTACAAAGAATATTATAAATCCTTACCCAAATCAATAATTTAACATTTAAGGCTGTATCCGAACGAGTAAATTAAAATAGTCATTGACATCAAAACATTATGATTGTCAGACGTCAGTAAATTCTGGTTATTAAATGTTTATTATGATCATGTAGTTCAAGCGGGCGAAGCCGCTGACAGGCCGCTAGTTAATAATAAATATATTTTCTTCTCTCTGGTGTCAGGGCAAAGCGCGGCGTTGAGTTCTGCCACTTAACACGCAATGCTCCAAAAATCGGCAGTCTTAACACTAGGTTCCCTCTGCCTGCACAGCAATCCAACACAGCAGTGTTGCTGTTTGCGGGATACAGCGTGAAGCTGATTTAATTTAGATTTATAAATAGAAGTAAAAAAATATTATTGATAATAATAGACATACAGATAAAATTAACACATAAGAATAAAATCACATATCTAACATGATTAATGGTAATAGCATAGGGGTTGATCATTATAAGTTATATACTACTCAATATCTCATATCTCAATACATAAAAACAGAAACTATATTCAATAATATAATAAAGTATGGATGATTGTCACATTATTTACATCATATACTGATAAATCAAATAAAATATTTTCTAAATTATACATTATATGTATTTAATCAATGTTTGTATAACATTTATTGGCCCTAAATATGTCAGCTATAGTAGATGACATAATATAATAGTATCAACATAACTTAATGGTTTACTCATTAATAAAACATATAGAGCGTTCAAGGTTTCACATTCAATTAAATTGTAGTACATGAAATGCTAAGGACTAAAAATAGGAGCTTCAATTAAAAATAGCAAAATTGACCCATTTTAACTTGTGTGTTTGTAGCACTAGAGAGCAACATATTTAAAGAATCTTTTGATTCTTTCTTTCAATCAGCAGTAAATATAATGAGAAGTTTAATTGAAAAATTGTAAAGTGAAGTGTTTAAATTAAATAAAATAAATAAATTAGATTAAATCAGCTTCACACTGCATCTCGCACACAGCAGGGTAAGCAGAGGGAACCTAGTGTTGAGACACTCCGGAGGCATCCTCCATTCTGGAGGCATTAAATGTTGAATAGCAGAACTCAACACCGTGCTTTGCCTCGCTCCCAGAGCGAAGAAATGGAAATATAAATGTTAATATTTCATTTCCTCGAGTGGGGATTGACCCCACAACCAACATGTTACAGTCACACCCATGTGACGCTGCGCCACAATGGCGATTAATCTTATTATTTTATCTTTAATTTTTTTAGCTTCTCACTGTATCCCACACATAACAGAGTATGCTGCGGAACCTGGGAATCTAGTGTTAAATCATTTCACTGCCCTGGTAGTTCCACTTCCTCACAGTATGAAAGAACAAAGTGTCTTACCTATACATTTCCTATATCAATCCAGAAAAAAAGAAATTCTATTTTTTTTAAACAAAAATTAACTAAATTCTTACTTACCATGCATGAAAACAACTGCATCCTTGACATAATCATCAATTTCAATAAATATGTCATTGATCTTCTTTTTGGCTCTCACAAATATCTGCAGTGGGGAGTCCACATTTGACATATTGACACGCACAGTCCCATTGTTCATCGCAACATTGTGAGGCCCGTCGCCAGCCATCAAGGATATTGTTCGATTAACATATGCAGCCATAGGGGAATGAAAGATGCACTTTTTTCGTTAGCTGTACCTTACACTGGACAATGCCAATTATATAATTACGATATCACTTCTACTGCTTAAACACAACATGCAGGGCACAACTGCAACAAAACATAACAAGCTTAAAAATGCATAGCTAATAGTGTAGTGTATGATCATATTTAGGGAGAGGTATCTATATTGTTTGTATAACAAGTAAATTAATAATAAATGTTATATTATTTTATAAATCCTATTAATTTAATAACATTTTCTATAACCTACAAATAAATAAAATTGTTGTTGTTATTTATTATATTATTGTATGCTACAATAAGATGATAATGTCATTTGGAATAACTCTTGGCTAACGCATATGAGACACGAAAACAGCTGATGTGCAATGCTTCTACCAAACTCTTCATATTAAGGTTATTGAGGTAGAAAAATAAGAAAATAGCGAACAGAAATAAAATAGCGTAATAGTGACGGCAGACCAGTGAATATAACGAACGCCAAGTGCATAAGAAGCAACACACACAAATCGTTAGATTATCAGTAAATTAAATGCACCTTATCATCCCGTTGCATCATAGCCACCACAAGTACATCCCTGCAGTCCGAGCCGCGTAGAAAATTTAGATAGATTTTAAACTATTTATAAATTTTGTTCAATAAAGTACTAAGACGTAAAACAACTGACAGCCGCTGAACATTCAACTAATCTTTCAGTGCTTGAATTTCAGTAATACTAACACTAAATATAATAAAATGTAAAAATTGTTTATTATTAATTGACCTTCTTACCTGTTTTACAATAACATTTTAAAGTGACATTTAGTATATTCATAAATTACTATTAGAATTCGGCAGAATGTACCTGTAAAATTTTTCATTTATGGTTTTTTTCGTGATTTTGTTCTCTTTTGCTCTTTGTTTTAATATATTTCATATAATCGAGGAGAAATTTGTGATTGGTTCACAGAAAATATCTTGAATATTCGCCAATTACGTGCTTGTATTCCCACAAAAACGTTTCATTTCTCTTTCTAAACAAATAACTATCACTATATAAGTTAAAAGGAATAATAGAAAGGAAATAAAATTGTAACGTATCTGTGAATACAAATTAAAAGAAATGTATAAAACATTTTATTAGCTTTTCACATAATTTTTGTCTTTATTTAAGCACATTGGTTATTGCACAATGTGCTTATTGTGTTACTGTATTATTTTCAATTTCATTTAATGACATTTCTTTTACATGCATCAAAATTAATTGAAATAGGTATATAATATTTTTTATCCTTTAAATATTTCTATAATTAATTATTTTTTACCTAGTATTCAGTTTCAAACGTTACAGAAATGGAACGTTTCTTTTCGAAATATGTCAAATATCGCAAGTAAATTCAAACGCCAGTTTAATAAATGGCGGACTTATAATGCTGAAGTGAAAGAAAGCCACTCTATTTATGAATAAAATAATTAATGAATTACTTTTAATTTGTGACTATACTTTAGTATAATTTTTATTTGGAAAAAGTAACTTTTAATAAACTTTTAAGTATGTCTCGTTCAGTTCGTGCGGAAACTAGAAATCGCGTAAAAGATGACATAAAAAGAGTCATGCAAGCTGTTGAAAAAGTTCGCCATTGGTAAGCAGCTAAATCTTTTAATCTTATTGACTATTGTTTACTTGACTATTATAAATGATACTTTTACTCAGTATTTATTTTACAATTATCTGTAGGGAGAAAAAATGGGTAACCATTGGAGAAACGACCATGAAAATATACAAATGGGTTCCGATATCCACTAACGAACAGAAAAAGAAACATGCGGCTAAGCGAGAAAATAAAGAAAATACGTTGACCCCAAAGAAAATGCACGATTCTTCAAATTCTAATTTTGGAATGGCAGAAGACTCAAACACATGTGAGTATAATTTAATTTACTACAAATTGTAGATATATGAGAAATGTGTAAGAGTATATTCATAAGTATAAATAAGTACTTTCACTTTTATGAAAAGTCAATGATTTCTTTTCTAGTAGCTGCTTCATATATTTCACTTTTTCCACACACATTTATTCCACATTGTTAGGTACTCACGGGGAACCCAAGACACTTTCCGCCCAAGTTTCGAAATGTTACTTTTTCCTCAAGTGGAGATTGAACCCAGAACAGAGAGACTGAACCACTGCATCATTTTACTTTATATTGTATAAGGCTCTATCTATACTAAATGACTATTTGATTTCACATAATATGTGGAAACTATATTATAATTATACAATGTACTACAAATATGGTTTAAAATATGTTTTCCAGGTTTCTCAACAGTAAGTGACTCCCAGGGACCTACAGATTTTACCTCCACACACATGAATTTCTCCGAAGATTCCAATTCACAAAGTAGTGGCACCACAACACCTGCCAAAAGATTAAAAACAGACTGAGTTATATCCAAAATTGATTGGATTGTATAATTTAAAATAATGGACACATGTGGAACAGTGGATTTCAGTGTATATGCTGGTGTGATGTGGAGCAATGGAATAGAGCCTGTTTGATGCTTTGTGTCAGAATACCACAATAAAATGTAAAATCCTACGGTTGTAAACACTAAAATTACTAGGAAAAATGAATTTGATTCTTCTATAAATTATTAAAATTGAACTATAGAAGTGACTTACCTTCCTGTAATTTGAAAATCCTATTGATAGATTGAAAATCCTCAAAACTAGCTTTGTGAATTTATTTTTGATACTTGTATCTAAAATTTTTTACAACCCTTTGTGTTTTCTATACAATTTGACTGTTCATGGGTCTCATTTGGAGTGCCATAATCAAAGAACAGAACAGAAATTAGCTTGTGACACAACTCATTAGATAGTCTCTATTAATGTGCTTAAATGATTTATTTTAGTTACAATGGACAATTTATTATTGACTGTAACACCATTTATTTTTATGGGAAGACATATGTTCAAATTCAATTTTTTGAACAATTATACCTTTATTATTAACATTTATTTAAACAATGAATTTTGTGATATAAGTAAAATATTAAATAATCATAAAATAAATGATTTTATAATTTCTTTTTCATATTTGTCCATGTTATTTTTAAGACCTGCTCTTTGAGAAACACTACTGAAAATTTCGGGCATTGTGTTTAGATTTTCAATGGTCTAGTAGTACTACATAATCGGCAAAGTGACATGATGTGTAAAGAAAATGTAATATGTTATAGATTAATTCATTCCTTCACATATTTTTTACATTTCATTTAAGTAAATAAGAAGCGATATTAAAATAATCAAAAATATTATTAAATTAGAGCTGATGCATTAAAAATACATGAAAAATTAAATAAAAGAATGGTTTAAAATATCATGTTTATATATCAATATCATTACAATTCTCTATTTAAGCTATAATAATTAGTTTTTTTTTCAACATAGAGACAATATAAATAAAAACGTATTTAAATTATAAGAAATGAAAACATTCTTCAGATTCAGATGAAACTGTATGTTGCGATCCCATGGAGTCCTTTACAGAGAATTGCTCTGATATTACCTCCACGTCCTGAATACCTAGTATATCGTTGGTAAGGTCGGCAAACTTTATAACCTGAATGGATAAAAACATATACAAAAAGAACTTGAAACTTTTCATTATTGACTTACATTTTCTATTGCACATCTTAAAAATTAAAATTAAATCAGTTTCACGCTGTATCCCGCACACAGCAGGGTAGGCAGATGGAACCTAGTGTTAAGACACTCCGTTCCCCACTTTCTGCCGAATTTTGGAGGCATTGCGTGTTGAGTGGTAGAACTCAACGCCACGCTTTGCCTCGACACCAGAGCGAAGAAATGGAAATATAAACGTAAATAAATATTTCACTACCTCGAGTGAGGATCGAACCCACAACCGTCGCATTACAGTCACACCCTTGTGCCGCTGCGCCACGACGGCCTCCATTGCACATCTTAAGTTCCATAATTTTCATTCCATACATTTCGTGAATATATTTTTTCACGCTGTATTCCGTATACAGCAAGATAGGCAAGGGGAACATAGTGATAAGAAGCTCCACTTCGCGTAGATATCGATATCATCATGTTTTTGTAAAAATAACGATTTTAAAATGGTCTTAATATAATTAGTAGTATACAATCAAGGCGCAGCTGGGACATGATAGATTGTTATATGTTCTATAACATCTATTGAGATAAAAAAAAACATTACCTATAATAGTATTTGATCGGTCTAGTTTAATAGGGTGCGGCGTTGAGTTCCGCAAACCTGGCGAAGGAGGACGTGACTGAACGATACATATAATATATAGTCTCTCTTACACTCTCTTAAGATGCTCCCCATACAGACGGATGAATTTATTTAAGTGAAAAGATAATTACCTCAGGTAGAAATAAAAAGTCACCTACTACAGCTGCAGCTCGATCTTCGAAACTATGGCCAGTTAGTATTGAAAGTAAATACCAACAGAGATCTCGGGGAAAACATTCTCCTGAATGATTAAATGATAGTATGTAATAATAATAATACTTTATTGCACATGAAAACATATAAATATATAAAATTTACACACACACAAGAAAAAAAAGACACATTACATAGACACATAGATACATATGAAGATACTTAAATTAAATAGTATGTAAAATTTATTTTAATAATGTCTCAACAATAAAGAGACAAAATACATATAAAAACTCGAATGTTTTTTTGCGATATACCGGTTGGAAGATCCCTCCCAGATCCCTTTACGGAAATAGCATATAGGATAACCGTTTGGACGTAGGATTTTTCTTCATATCACGATTTTTATCCATCCTGTATTTTGTATGACGTACATGTGTACGTACACATACTACTACAAACGAGTACTACTACTACGAGTGCGACGTTGCCGCTTTGACAGTTAAGTGTGTGTGTATGTAAGGGGATTTTATTTTTTTCTGAAGTATATTAGGCTTTTATAGAGTAGTTAAAACTGTGGTTTCATTTAAAGTGGTGCTTA
>DWGR01002232.1:0-14100 GCA_018247715.1 Heliconius burneyi
TAAAGATAAAGGAAAATTTTGTATAATAAAACCATTTTGTTTTTATTATTTTCTTAAAAGATAACTAAAAAGGTAATTGGTATTTGTAAATGATATCACTTTAAGCATATATTATTACGAACATTTATAGATGACCTTCGATGGCATAGTATCGATGATAGATACTGAAAGAAGGCATTAAAGCATGAAGATCCCCGAAAGGCATGTTCGAACAGGTTGCAAGGCCTTGTGTGACGAGGTGGCGTATCATATTTTAAAGCTGAAAAAAAGTATTATTCCGTCTGGAAGCTGTCGTGTAGCAGGGGCACAAGCGTGTAACTGTAAACGCGATGGTCGTAGTTCCATTCTCATTTGGGGGAATGAATTAAAAATATTTTTTAATATAAATATTTATTAATACTTTCATTTCTTCGTTCTGATAACAGGGCAAATGCCTCAAAAATGGCGGATAGTAATAAGCGGGGTGGCTTACACCAGGTTCCATCTGACAACCCTTGTATTTACGGGAAACAGCGTGCAACTGAAAAAAAAATATTTAAAAATCTACTCCTAGTATATAATGTAGGTATATCGCACAATGCATACACGCATCGAATGCATAAATAAAGCTAGGTTCCTTTCACGTTTAACTGGATCCTCATTATCATTCTGAGCAAAAGCACAGGATCTCATTATCCCGGGCAGGATTTCAAAGTGTTATAACACTGCATTTCAAGTTCTAGCGCCGGAGTAGAAACAACGTTGGCATCGCCGGCTTTATACTGTGCATGTGTAATACTAATTAAGTTTTAGTTCGAATGAGTAACTGAGACTTGGTTTATTTTGTAGTAAAAGATAAATTATTAAGGAAAAAGATATATATTAAAGAAAGGATTATAGTTCTTTGGTACTATCAATTTGTTTTTCAAGATAAAATTCAAAATAAAGTTAAAAACCATATATAAAAAATGTATAACGATTATAACAATGCCGTAAAAACAATTGAATTATTGGTTTAAAAAACAATGAAAACTCGTATATTTTGGATTTCGGACGGTTGTGGCTTCGATCCTTACTCGGGTGAATGAAGTGTATACATTTTTCCTCTATTAGATAAATAACGGCATTGAGTTCTGCCACTCAATATATCGATAGCGAAGTAAAGTGGAGAAAGGAGTGTCTCAGCACTTGTTTATTTTAACTACTTTGACACACGCTCTATTGCTCTATTTTTAAAAAAATCAGCTTCACGCTGTACCTTTCACACAGCAGGGTAGGCAGAGGGAACCTAGTGTTAAGGCACTCCGTTCCCCGTTAAGCCGAATTCTGGAAACATTGCGTGTTGAGTGGCGGAACTCAACGCCGCTCTGTGCCACGACATCAGAACGATAAAATGAAAATATAAACTGTAGTAAGTATTTTATATCCTCGAATGGGGATCAAACCCAAAATCGTCGCGTTACAGTCACACCCTTGTGCCGCTGCGCCATGACGGCCTCGATTTAAAAATAAGTTGTCTTAAACTCAAAAAAAAAACATTATATTATTGAGGCAAAATTTCAACAACAATGGATACAATTTAATATATTTTACGACAATCACTCAGACGTAAGACAAAATGGATCGCTACTCACGATATGAGCCCCGCGTCTCATAGCTAGCGAGTACCGCTCAAGTAGGAATTCTTAAAAGCTTTTTAATGTCTTCTAAATTGATGACCTCCTAGGAAGATTAATGTTTGACATGCAACGCGTAATTAGGTTTTTTATTATAAACATTTATAAATAACACATTTTAAGCTTAGAAAATGATTGTGTTAAGGAAGAGCTTATTTTCTTACTTTATATAAATTTATTAAATAAATTTTAATTTTAATAAAAGCTTTACGCTGTATCCCGCACACGGCAGGGTAGGCAGAGGGAAACTAGTGTTAAGACACTCCGTTCCCCATTTTAAATTTATTACTTAATAAATAATGTTACTTAAGTAGGTCCGATGTTAGATACTAGTTTTTGCCTAGTTCTGGAGGTATTGCGTGTTGAGTGGCAGAACTCAACGCCGCGCTTTGCCTCTACACCAGAGAAATGGAAAATGGAAATATAAACGTAAGTAAATATTTCAGTTCATCGAGTGGGGATCGAACACACAACCAGTCGATTTAGCGCACGAAGTCACATCCTTGTGCCGCTGCGCCACGAAGGCCTCTTATAATATGGCTACCTATTATGCTTCTCTTTCCTATGTAAGAAGAGGTTGATGACAGAGGACGAGGTAAACAATACATGCAGAGATCGCAGCGTTTTGCGCTGCATCTAAGCGCACCATAAGCACATAAAATGCACACTCTGAATACAAAGAAAGTGTAAAATAAATAACATATATATGTTTCCTTTTTTGTTGTACTTTAAGTAATAAGCTTAAATCTTATCAATATGACAGTATTTGAAGCGATACCTGTAACTAGAATTTATAACAGGCTTATCGAGAACTTCCCGACGGTGTGATATAAATCACTCCCACTATATATTCCTAGGTAAATTTTATTTCGAGTAAAAGTACTTTAGGAAAACGATTTCTCTAAGATGACTCCAGATGTGGAAACTCAATGTATGTTATTTATATTTTTTAAGCAAGGTAAATGGGAACCAAATATTATTACAACCTGTTCCCATTAAAACACTTCCGTTCCCAGCTTTTCGATGAATTATGGAGGCTTTGCGTGTTGAGTGGCAAAAATCCGTGTTTTGCCTCGTTATCAGAGCGAGAAGATGAAAAATTTTCCTTCTACCCAGTAGGAATCGAATCCGCAACCGTCACGCTTACAGCTTGTGACCCTGCGCCGTGACGCCCACAAATATTTATTTACATAATAATATACTCATTATACTATAACATTAAAAGATATTTGCACTTAATATAATCTTTTATATTAAATGTAAATATTTTTTGAAAGATAGCATAAAAATTATTTCATTAAGTCATTCCCGAGACCTTGAGTAGTGAAAAACAAAAAAAATATTGTAACAAAATATACCACAGAGGTTAGTTCATTAAAAAATATTTAAATCCCAACAATTTTAAATTACAAAAAATCCGCCTTTATTTACAGACCTTCACTTTAAGAACAACTCGTGAATAGTAAAATATTTTGAAATGAAACGAAGTGAAAATTGTTAGTTCATTTCGCCGGAAAATTTGAGCAGAAATTCTATAGCAAATGTGCAGAAATTTCTGTATCTATTTGTGAGAGCGAAAGACCGTTTTAAATTGTGTGGCTAGAAGTAAGTAACATAAGTATTGGCAGGTGCTACGTGGAAAAGTAATGTTTATCTTTTTTTTTCCATTTTTAGTAAATACTTATCTTATCTCTATTAAACACACACACAAAATTCACACTCTGAATGAGCCAATCAAAATGGACTGAAACGTAGAAAACTCGATAGTCTTGGAAGGCCGTTGTGACGCAGAGCCATGAGTGTGTAACAGTAACGCCACTATTGTGAGTTCAATTCCCATTCAGGGAAATGTTTATTTTTTAATAATATTTTCAGTTCTTCGCTCTAGTACCAAGCTAAGAACGCGGTATTGAGTTCCGCCACTGATCGCTTCCGGTTCGGAGAGTCTTAACACTAGGTTTTCTCTACCTACCCTGCACATACATGTAGGATACAGTGTGAAGCTGAAAAAAAAATATCATACAACTATAGCAATATATTTACTAATGTCAGACATTCAATCCACTAATTACATGTTTTTAGTGCCAAATAATAATTTTATCTAGTAAATAACATAATACCATAGTGCGTAAAGCCCCTAAAGTATCATATTAAATGTCATATTTACGGGTACAAACTTAATTATAGATAATTATACCGTACATTTATATTTTATAGGCTAAGGCGCCCAATTTCTCGCTGCTGTAATGGAACTAATTCAATTGTTTTGTTTCTTCGTAAGGAAAGATGTTAATATTAATTACTGCTTTTGAATATGTGTATATAAAATAAGATATGGCTTTCACTGTATTTCTTATTATTATTTTCATATAATTTGATATAGGCCAGTTAGGCCAGGAGTGCAAACTTGGAACTTTGAAAGCGACAGGTTATAAATTCGATTTTTACTAGAGAAAATAATACATAATTTCATCGCTCTGGTATGCCTCCATTTCAATGTCTCCAGAATTCCACGGAAAGTGGAAAACGGAGGTGTCTCAATGGAAACGGAGTGTCATTATACAGTATACAGCGTTAAGCTAAAATCTTGATATTTTAATAATGTTTCCAATATTTTTGTATAGCAAGTAGTCGTAATAGAGTTAACGTTTTACGTTCTTAAAGCATGATACAGTAGAGAGCCTTCAAATAATCTTGAAGCTTTATATTACAGAAGGAATTATATAGTGTTGCTTCTTATATAGTCAAAACTTAAGAATTCATGAGTCACTGTCAATATCCCGTCACTCATTTGGTTAATAATCGTATGCCTGACTAGACTATGTATATTATAAATAAATATATATTTTCTGCAGATTGACATTCTTGACTGACTGAAATTCTTTGAAACTATATCAATCGTATTAAGCTAACATGCTTTACAAAATATAACCAATTTATAATATTACTTCACTTCGCGCTAAAAGGAAACATTCAGTAGAATTCAAGAAGAAACTTGTTTCAAGGCCCAACAAAATTTAAATTCACCATAACAAGTTATTAAATATTTTTTTCAACTTCACGCTGTACGCCAGCTTTAGTAGGTAGGCAGAGAGAATGATAAGATAGAGAGTGTTAAGATACTCCATTTTCCACTTTTCACCAAATTCCTGAGGTATTAAAAAATAGGAAATCCGACCAGTAGTTTTTTTTATTTTTTTTATGGTAAAAGCATGGCAAACGAGCGTACAGGTCACCTGATAGTAAGTGATAACCGCCGCCCACGACACCGCGTAACACCGGAGGAGCTACTGGTGCGTTGTCAGCTTTTGGGGTGGCTGGGCCCCGGAGCCCGGCATTACCTAATGCGAAACGCAGTGGCATAAAGTCGGTTTTAAATGCCGGGGGTGGTAATTACCCGGTCGAGTCTGCCCATGCATGTCGCCATTGCTGGCAACGTGACTCTCCCACTCGTACTTAAGTCGCGTCTTACGACACCACCAGTACCAGGGTGATTCTATTCTAAGCCAGGAATACACGTAGTTCTAGAGATCTTAGCGTTTAAACCAACAAACAACCTCTTCCACTTTCTATTATTAGTATAGATTTAATTTTCTCGATTGGGAATCGAACCTATAACCTGTCACATATATTCGACAGTCTCAGTCTCAATAATAGCCTCAGGTTACTATTTAACTA
The DNA here is from genome assembly GCA_018247715.1 of Heliconius burneyi. Taxonomy (NCBI): domain Eukaryota; kingdom Metazoa; phylum Arthropoda; class Insecta; order Lepidoptera; family Nymphalidae; genus Heliconius; species Heliconius burneyi. The sequence continues at coordinate 5,334 of DWGR01002232.1, forward strand.
TTTTTAAGCATAAAATCATAAAAAGTTTAGTTTTTACGGGAAAGTTTTCATCAAGTCTTCAAGGATAGAGGGGATCTAGTTACAAACATTTTCCCTTCTTCCACTAACATCGAAATATCGTGTTCTGAATGACAACACTTCACACCACTATTCTCAAGAATTATCAGTCTTTTTAATATAAACTATATGAGAAATTCGAAGCTATTTTCAACAGCAAAATTAATAAATAGAGTCGTAGTCTAGATTTTTTAGTATAAATAGTATTTCTACTTAAGAAAATCTCAGTATAGAAATAATCTATGGTTAATTTTTAAGAAAATGTATTGTCTAGTTAAAGAGCAACAAGAATTATGAAATTTTACAAAGGTCAGAGCAGTGAGAGAGGTAGAGGGAGACCTCGGTTGACCTTTGAAAACACAGTACCAAAGATACTGGAGGAAGGTCACGTAATAAGTATGAGTACCCCCCGAAGCGCATATATGAAGGGCTGATAACAGTGGACGAGGCGAAAGAGGTAGTCGTATGTAGAGACCGTAGTATATGGCGCACCTTTCTCTGTGACTAACCCGGAAGGGATAAAGCGTGAAGCTGAGTTGTGTTGTTGTTACAAAGGTCAAAATTTAAACCATCAACACGTATTGTTCGGTAGTTGACTATCTATCTGTCCTAAACGTAGAAGGGCAACACACCCGGATACGTACGATGAGATGTTGAACAAAATTTGATGCCTGAAGCGAGGACAGTACAAATGCAAGGAAATGAGGGACTTCCGTGTATTGGTGCCTCAATGCAATTTTCTTTGAAGTTGAGCTAGATTACTTCATTATTATTGGCTATTCTTGATTTCTTTACAGTGTTTTGCAATTACAAATTTTTTCAGATATAAATAACTTACATAGCATTACTTTTTACTGCACTATGCTGCACAATCTTTCAGAAAAAAAAATTTAAACTTAAATTTCTTACATGTCTTTTTCTATCGACAATCCAGTATATAAAATGACAATTCTTTGCGAACCCAATTTCGTGAATATATTTCAATATAGGCTGTCGTGGCGCAGCGGCACAAGGGTGTGACTGTAATTCGACAGTTGTGGGTTCGATCCTCAATCGCGGAAGTGAAATATTTATTTACGTGTATATATCCATTTCTTCGCTCTGGTGTCGGGGCAAAGCGCGGCGTTGAATTCTGCCACTCAACACGCAATGCCTCCAAAATTTGACAGAAAGTGGGGAACAGAGTGTCTTAACACTAGGTTCCCTCTGCCTACCCTGCTGTGTGCGGGTTACAGCGTGAAGCTATTTTTTTTTATTTCAATATAAATATAGCAAAAATATTGCTAATATCACCGCTTAATATTATTTCCTAGTTTTATAATATAAGCCAAAATTTTAAACAAACCCATCATCGACAAACCATAACGTAAAATAGTTTTATTGAAGTTTTTCTGTATGACAAGGGTTGACCTCGTATCTGATACCTACTGGTGAGACGAAAACATATATTCAAAAACTATTGTCAGAGGAAAGTGTGATATGGTAATAGATTATACAATAAAATGGATATTATAAAGGTACAGTCAGTTATTCGATTTTTTTTCTTTTATTAACTAAATGGTACTGAAGCCGGTATTCATTAACCTATCTCAAGTTTGAGATCGGTCTTGAGAATAATTTATAAATAAGAGCTTTAATATAGAAGTGATTTGATGTGTAAGTAACGCAGAAGTCGGTGTTAAGTCAAGAAATATATAAGACTAGCGGCATGCCAGCGGCTTCGCCCGCTTGAACTACATGATCATAATAAACATTTCATAAGCAGAATTGACTGACAATCATAATGTGTTGACGTCAATGACTAAGACAGTCATAATGTGTTGTTATCAATGACTAATTTAATTTACTCGGTCGGATACAGCCTTAAATGTTAAATTATAGATTTGGGTAAGAATTTATAATATTCGTTGTAAAATAACTGTATTGATTGCATATTACAATTATGCAAATCGAATCGAATAATCCAATATCGAATTCAAAATAATTAAATGAATCGAATATGTATCAAATCGATATTTATATATTTAATTGAGAACCTCCTCATTGTTTCCAAAGTCGGTAAAAAAACAGATTTAGGACAAACAAATACAGATTTAGTATAAGTATAAATTACTTTATATTTGCAGACAAACTCACGTTGAGTTCATTTAAATATCGATAACTTTTTTTTAATGAACCGATTTTGATGAAACAAACTTAAGATGCTAAGTTGAGTTAAAACAAAGCAATTAGTGAAAGTTTGAAGTAAATCGGTTCAGTACAGCAATACAGACAGACAGACAGACAGATAAGAAATTCAAAAGAATATTTTTGCTTTCTATTAATTTTTTTAATTGTCCCTCTATCTGTTTCAGTCAAAAATATTAAATGTACAGACAAAATATTTTAACTGCTTTTACAAAAAAAGATAATTAATATTATTACAAAGAATAATTTATTTGGAAGTATCGCCACGATACGTCCGGAATCCCAGATTTATCAACTTTATTCTATAATTTATAAATTAAATTTTAATTGAATACTATCAGTGTAAGCGAGTTTCAATATATGAATACTATGAGATACCAAAAAACAGGGCGGAATTGAACGCACCACTTTAAATGAAACCACAGTTTTAACTACTCTATAAAAGCCTAATATGATTCAGAAAAAAAATAATTCCCAAAAATGAAAAAGTTATTTTTTCAAACAAAATAAATAATAGAATAATAGTTTAAAAAAAAACACCATTTGTAAAGTGTAATATTATCACTCACACACTTACCTGTTGAAGCGGCAACGTCGCACACGCTTCATTCAAGTATTTTTGTAGTAGTATGTGTATGTGTGCGTGACACGAAATACAGGTATGGAAAAAAATCGTGAAATGAAAAAAAAATCCTACGTCCAAACTGTTGAGGCATCTTGATAATTTTTTTTAGCTCCGGGCTTGTTGGCTATATGCAGTTTCAGTAAAAGAAGCGCTGCCTCTTCCACCCTGTATAGTATGATACTATTTCTTACTTTTAGGTTCGAATCTTGATATGTATTCAGAGAGTGTTCTAATCTGAGTAAATTTATGTTTTAAATATATAACATACTTGTATTTATATTTTTTGACGTGATAACGTCTTGTAAATCAATAAACGACGGCTGCACGCACGGAAAAGAATGATTCATTGTCACGTTCCGTCTAAGGCGAGCGTGCAAGCGAGAGCGCAGAGCTACAGAGAGCTACGATCGGCTTGAGCGTTCGTCTTTTGATGCATCTTTATATTCATTGTTACTTGTAATTAAATAGCACATTATAACTTATAATTAATATGTATAATTAAAATAAAAAATATTTGAACTAACGAGTGCAAATATAGCAACTGTATGCAGTGCGGCGTTGAGTTCCGCTATTCATTACGCAATGGCTCCAGGATTCGGGGAAAAATAGTGAACAGTGTTTGAATACTAGATTTTACAGCTTGAGGCAAAGAAAAAGAAATTTATTATGTATTTAATTATATATCGAAGAATTAGAACAACTGCTAAATAACATTAAATGTCTATATGATTTTACAGATGCACTCCACAAATTACTGTATATATTTTTCTTTATTAGCGTAGAAATAAATTACATGACGACATTTTCGTAATTACTTACATTTAGCTAATTAATCTGTATCATAAATTTAGCTTTTACGATCTCGGAACGCCACAATAAAAGAAAATAACTAATCTGAATAAATATGAATGCAAAACGTCTGACCACACGGAAAAATTAACAGTGGGGTAATATCGCTAATAGATCAAACCGTATAGATCAAATTACTACTGCTACGGCTAAAAGAAATATTTAATTTTTGTCACATCAACCTAGTGTTAAGGCACTCCATTCCCCACTTTCTGCCGAACTCTGGAGGCATTGTGTGTTGAGTGACAGAACTCAACGCCGCGCTTCTCCTCGACACCAGAGCGAAGAAACAGACAATATAAACAATAAATATTCCATTAATATGTTGAATTTATTAACAAAGTACTCACCTAGACTGGTGAAACATTTTAATGAGTGCCTAATGAAACAGCTCACGGGGTGAAATATGAACGTTTTAGTAAATAACGAGCGTGTCATCCTGGAACTGTTATTATCAATTAACGCATGCGGCGGAAAACGCCGGCGATTGTGTCCCTCGCTTCGTCGTATTATGAGGATTAGTAGATACTAAGGGAATTTAAATTGTATTAAATTTATTTAATTCACGTATATATGTAATTTTATTGTATTAGATAAATATATAATTGTAACTTTACTGTTATAATTATTATATAACTGTTAATATTTAAAAATATATATAAAAAGTAAAAGAAAAAAAAACAATTTATGAAACAAGAATATTTTTTTTCTATTTTTCTATTTGTTCACTTTTGATAACATTTTACTATAGTTTTTTTCCCCCTAGCCTGTCCTCAGGTACAGTTGGGTAAAGGCCTCTCTACATTTTTTCCACTCTGGCTTATTTCATGCTATTGGGCACCAATCAGACTTGTAATGGTCCAGCTCGTCACGCCATCTCCGTTTTGTTCTGCCAATTCTATTTTTAGAGTTCGGAATCCAGCTGGTAGAAGATTTCGCCCAAGACTTCAGTTATACGGCAGACATGTCCAGCCCAGTCCTATTTCAGCGTAGTGGCTTTCATCTCCACGTCAGCGATTTTTTTGCGAGAGCGCAGTTGGGCGTTTCGGATCTTATCCATTAATTTGACACCTAATATGTTGCGCTTCATCGCACGTTGACAAACTTTGAGGGCGGACTTTTCATGAGTATCTTTTAATTAGTAGTATTTTCACTTGTTTCACATATTAAAATGTTTTAAATCCTCAATAACCCGAACTGAGAAATACTAAGCATCGGGGCTAACAGAAGTAGCTCTCTAATAGTAAATTGCTTTCAAAGTATTAAAACAAGAGTTTAATATGACTGTGAATTGTAACTTCACAGTTTACGCTTCACGTCTTTGATATAACCCTTAAGTTCTTATGTAGTCTGTGTCTGAATAGCGTAAAATAAGTTGATGGTTTAGTTATTTCAAAGGCAACAAGATGGATACAACAGTCGCCATACAGCGCACACAAAGTAATTAGCACAAACTTTTCTTGTTAAGGAAGTAACTTGTTGGGCTGGCTCAAACTGCTAGCACCAGTTTCTAGTATTCAAATATATAAAGTTGACATTTTGAATAAAATGTTACCAGAGATGCATTATATATACTGTTTTATTTTTATTTTGTGTGTTTTTGATTTACATATTACGTATTTTATATTATTATATATGTATGTAAAGAGCTTCACGCTGTATCCTGCATAAAGCAGGGTGGGCAGAGGGAACCTAGTGTTAAGACACTCCGTTCCACACTTACCACAATTTAATTTAATTTAGTATGTAGAGGGGAGGCCAGCCGTGGTGCAAAGCCATATTTTCCTTTTCTTACTCTGGTCAAGAGGTGGATCGCGGCACTGAGTTTCGCCACTTAACACGTCACGCCTCTAGAATTCGGCGAAAGTGGGGAATGGTATGTTTTAATGGGATACACCGTAAAAATGTACAAGCTAAAAATGTATGTGTATTTTTTAATAATTTATTCTTTTTAAGCTTCAAGACACAAACTCAATACTTTATATCAATTTACAGCTTGATACCTCCACATATTCTCGAAATAAATAGTCTTAACAGACGGATAGCTTAGCAGATAGGAAGACAAAGTGATCCTATAATAGCTCTGCTTCTTTCTTTTCAGCAAAACTCAGGACTTTTAAATATATTTTTCCTGAAATCCAATTAGTAATTTTGTTTTTAGGTTTCTGTAGACATTAGTAAACGACGTTACCTCCCCTCGCCACTACCCTACCTACCTACCTAGTAGATTCAATCCAACTGAATGTGATACACACTTGAAGGGCACAAAAGATAACATTTCATTTTAGGGACCCACGGATCCGCATTTGTAGGGCTCATTTATCTCGCTTAGTCATTTGTCTGCGTTGCGTAGAAAATTTTAAGGAAAACACACGAAATATACCTATTTTTCTTTCAGCAAATTAGATTTTATTATATTTATTATTTATTAGACAGTAAGGATTAGCTACTGTTACTATCTAAAAGTTAGTCGCTGAAAAATAACAGACGCTTCGCACCCAAGGTCGACGCGTTAACCGCGAACGCGATAAAGAAGACAATTTCCTAAATAGGCCTTGTGAGAATTACCCTAATGTCGGATAAAAATGGATTGCCACTCGTGATATAAGTTCCGCGTCTCAGCGCCGCATGAGTAAACAAATGTTAAAAGGTTTTGATACTCTCTTGTTATACCGTCTATATGATGTTTATGCTCTACTTCTAAATGTATTCTAAGCAATTTAATACGGTAGAAATTGTAGAAATATATTTTTTTGATATTTAAGCTTAAATTAGCTTAAATAATTTAACAATCAAAAATCAGCTTTACGCCGTATTACGCAAAAAACAGGGTAGGTAGAGGGAACCTAGTATTAAGAAACCCCGTTCCTCACTTTCCATCGAGTTCTGGGGGCATTGCGATATGATTAGCGAAACTCAACGCTGCGCTTTGCTTCTACACCAAAGCAAAAATAAAATATATATAAATTTATATCAATATTTCATTACCTGAGTTGGATTCAACTCATAACCAGTCACGTTTACAGTTACACTTTGTGTCCCTGCGCCACGACTGGCTTCTACGTGAACTATGCGAAAGTCCTGTTTGAAGCACTAACTACTCGCCAGGATACCTTTGGTTTCAGCAACTTCTGATTGGGTTGACGATTCTTGTTAGATAGATATTACAGCATACATTGTTTTGATAGTTAGTGATAATAAGTTTAGCTTTCATATATGAATTACAAATTTTAAACATACCAGCAATATTTTGACCAAATTTTTCATCATGTGTTGTTACAGGTGCTCTAAGCATTGGTGAAAATTTTAAATGAAATTTAGAAAAATATTTAATGTATGATCATATATCCTTTACATCCACATCCCGTCTACATGATGGGCATAGAAAAATGTTGTATAATCAATTAAGCACTTCGAAAGGAAATCGCTAGGCCGGTTATTGGCTGGAAAATAAACGGGGATGGAATCAGAATTTTTGGGTTTTTACTGCATATCTGTGATGATGATTGGTTAATATCGTTAATTTTTAGCTTTACGCTGTATCCCGCATATAGAAAGGTAGGCAAAGGCAACCTAGTGTCAAGACACTCCGTTCCCCACTTTCCGTCGAATTCTGGAATTCATGCAATGCGCGCGTTAAGTGACGGAACTCAACGCCGCGCTTGTCTCGATACCAGAGCGACGAAATGAATATATAAATTTGAATAAATATTTCATTTTCTCGAGTGGGGATTGACCCCACAACCAGTTGATTTTGCAGTCACACTTTGTACCGCTGCGCTACGACTGCGGCTAGTTGCTTGCTGCAGCAATTATTTTTAATTGTAATTATATTACTTATATTCGATAGTGAAAAAAATTACAAATATTTTCTAATCAAATCTAATTTCTAATCTATATAGATCATAAAATTTAATTTTATTATATGCTAGGCAAAAGCGCGGAAAGTTCCGCACTTCGATCCACAACGAAAATTTGGCGGAAAGTGTGGAGTGGACTATCTTAATACTAGGTGCCATCTAACTATCCTGCTATCTGCGGGATACAGCGTAAAGCTCATCAAAAAGATCAAAGTTGATAAGAAAAGAAAGTATCCATTATACGTTGATCAATATCGAAAGAATGAATCGGGAAGTCCGCTTGACACAAAGGTTGTACCAGGCTCTACCGGTTCTAAGTCTATAAACGGTGAATAAATCGTATCGTAACACTGCGTAATACCCCTAAGGGGTGAAACGAAAAACTTACCCGGTTAAGTTTATTTAAGAGGGTTATAAACCTTTTAAACGTTATCAGAATCCTGGGCGTTTCGACGTCGGGTTATGGATACCTTGGGACAAAATGTTCACAAATAAGCTACACCTGGATCTTAACATAGAAGTGCCGAAGCCCTAATAAAGAAAGTTCTTTGTAAGTCAATGAAATATTGGACGTAATAAATAACATTTTTTCTCTTTAAAATACTTGTTCAGTATAATGTTATTGAGAATTTATTATTTGAATAAATCATGAACTACTTACGTATGTTTATACATACATAAAAGATTATAATCAGAAAAATGCTATGCTCTTTTTTAGATTCACATTATATCCCACGCATAGCTGGGATATCAGAGAACCCTGGAAACCTAGCGCTAAGACACTCTGTTTCCGAATTCCGTCGAATTCCTGAGGCATTGTGTGTTGAGCAGCGAACTTCAACCACGTGCTTCGCCTCGTTACCAACGTAGGGCAATATAAATTGACAAAAGTCCCGTTCATAGTGAAACGATGAACGACGACCAGCACCAAAATGGCCTCAAAGGGATTATTTTTATTTTAAATGCAAATCCAGGAGATTGTAAACATGCAATGTGTTTTTTTTTAATCTATATATTCCACAACATTTTTATAAACACGCGCTTAATAGATGTATAAAAATAACGGAAATTAAACAAAAAGGAATAAATATATAATTTGACAATGAATTGACATTTGACATTTATCTATGATTTGATGGTTTATTAATAGATTACTATAGAGTAATTATGAACATAAAATATTTAATTA
>DWGR01002233.1:0-14100 GCA_018247715.1 Heliconius burneyi
TCTCTCTTGTACCTGTAAATTAACTTCAATAGCAAAATTTGCTTTTAAAATCTCTATATTTCATCAAATAAATATATACTTTTAAAAATCGGAAGCGGTTATCGTGCTTAAAAAAAACACTATAAAAACACATATTGTCTATGTTTCTAACGTATTCGGATAGAGGTTCTACGTAATTGTAATAAGTGATATGTATCACTTTATAACAATACTTCACACAAGCTTCCTTCCGATAAGTGCCGCTGCCAACGCATTTAACACAATTTCACTGCTTTTATAGTCTTTTTCATCTACTTGTTATCTACGGAAACGAAAGCCCATGCATATTTATATAAGCAGCTCAACCTTGCCACCCCACACTCAAATAATAAGGAATCTTGAGTGTATTGCGAATAATATAACTTTCATGATATAACTTAAACATGATATTATAGTAAAATAAAGTATTATTTCTATCATTATTTAAATTAAATGTGTATAATATATATACACTTTTGTGTAGGTGTATAATATATAAACATTAACATTCTATCTAGTATTTTCAAAAGGTTGTTTAGATTCACGCTCAAATCAAAGGAAAATAGGTTCCCAAAGTAAGAAAATGAAAATATTAAGTTAATAATTATCACAGCTGAAAAACAAATCTACTACCGTTGCGTTTACACTATGAAAGAATATTTAGTTGCTATATTTTTTTACCATAACACATAGTGAGAAATCTTAAGAAAAAAGTTTTAATACATTTATTAGTTTTAGCGACAGCCCTACAAGTACCAGCTGTCACGGATTGCCATACAATGAACTAAATATTCTAGCGAGTGTAAGAGCGCGTGTACACTGTTATAGTTAGCTCGTATTTGAAACGTGCATTCCGAATTAAGTTCACTGTATAGGCTATATTAAATGTGGAAGACCAATGAAGTATAATGCGGAATGCATTTAATTTTAATTCATTATGGGACGAAATGCATTAAAAATCAGCTTTACGCTGTCTCATGTAGTGTTAAGACACTCCGTTCTCCACTTCCCCTAGTTCCCCCACTTTCTGCCGAATTCTGGAGGCATTATGGAAATATATTTCACTCCCTCGAGTGGGGCTCGAACCCACAACCGTCGCGTTACAGTCACATTTTGTGCCGCTGCGCTACATACGTATTTTTTTCACGTATACAAATATGCATAATACACTTTTGCTAGCGGAAAATGAGTACAAAGTGAAAATGTGACTCGAATTACTGAAACAACTTATGACCAATAAGCTCCATTAAAAGTAGCGCGAGGCATCTTCCGCGTTTCCCAAAATTTCCCACACACTTCATTGTAGCAAAGTTTGTGCAATTTTTTATAGTCGAGTAACAATTCGTTGTAGTAATGTATGCGATGGCTCTAATGCTGATATATTATACGGGAACTTAGTGCATTCTAAAGTCAAATTCCTAAATATTCTTTTCGTATTATTCTGAAGAAATTTATAGTATTGTTTACAGTATATTAGTATTTAGCCAGAACGACACTTCTCTAAAATAATGACGTTATTTTTTCAAATAAATATTAAGGAATTCATGACAATCAATATTTAATTTTATCAAACTAAATATTGATTATTTTAAATAGGCATCATCCTCATACCTATGAATTAACAATCAGTTCGAACTGTTTACTTATTAAATATGACACATGGCCATATCAATCAAAAATAAGTTTGAAAAATAACTGCGGAACTATTCTTTTAAATCATACAACTATATTTTAAATGACTAACTTGAGAACGAAAAGAAGTTTGAACTCATTGTATTGCACCATGTTCAAATACGACTGTCATAAATAATGAGCGCGACGGCTTCTAAAGTGTTCTTATATCGTTTCCTCGAAATAATACACGACATCGCAGAACTCGCTGTATAATTAAAGCAAACGTGTGATTCAACCAGAAATGTTAATTAATTTTTCAGGACAGACGTTCGTAAATAAATTCCACTAGTTCGTTTCGTGTGCGGTAAACTTTCTGCTCGGAATATATTTGATTTAAAATGACTACTTGAATTTACAGTCAACATAACTTTCAAAGGTTTGCTTGATAATGTAAACCGACCTTTTATATTTTATATATTTTATGTAAAACATCATTTTGATATTATTTCAGAATTACTTATGACAATGCAGTTTGCAGGAAAATGTAAAAAGATGTTTGTAAACAGATTTTCTCATTACTTTACTCTGAGCTATAAAGAAGAGAAATAAATACTTTTAACCTAGATATGATCCTGAATTTCTAATAGATTAAATAGAACTTTATAACTATGTTAGTAATCATTCACTGTCAGTGTAGCAGAGGATTATTTAAAAAAATTTTCTTAAAATCTTAAATATCGGTATGAAATTAATGTATGTAAAATAAAATACAAACTTGATTGTTTTCCCTTAAGAACATAAGTTAATTTCCTTTGCTTCATTTTCAAGTATAGGTCTCGCTAAAAACAAAATTATATTTTTTTAAAATCAATCAATAAACTTTTTAGGTCAATTGGTAACACCGATGGCAAATTTAATAAAAATATTAATTAAGGGAAAAATGTTCTTATTTATGAATTTCTTATGCCATTAAGCTAGTAATAGCAAACCTGTTCTATACGTGTCACTAATATCGTAATAAAATGTCTTCTCATGGCTTTCAATACCATAATAAAATACAATATGCGGTATTAAGTCTGACGCTAGTCGTTAAACCAATCTGTGTAATTTTATATAGCAACTGTCATTACCCATGTACGAGTATGTATGTATGTACACGTAAATCAGGCAAAAATAATTTGGTTTGAAATACTGCAAACAGAGCGGACTTTATGAAAATGCGTAAAATTTATTATTTGTGTTATTTGATGACTCTTTAAATATATAATTGTTTTGAACCCATTAAACATATGATGCTGCTGTCAGTATGGTTGTCCTAACCTGTTACAGATGTTTAAGTTTAAAGTTCCCTATAAATGCCCGAGAAATCCGGTAACACTTTTCCAGCCCCCTATTCGCAGAACCGTGTTGGGCTTTAATTCACCAGTCTCTCGTTTTTGTCACCTAGAAAACGAATATTCCGCAAAAAAATTTATTTTTTGGGAATCACTCCGTAAAATTAAGAGTAAACTCGCACATAAAGTCTAATAATAGTAATTTCGATCTCGAAATCCATCATCCATACATCGAAATGTAATACCAGAGGAGCTACAGTTGCGTTGCTGGCGTTTAAGGTGGAGGAAGACGCGCTTTTTGAATCTTGGAGTCTTTTTCCTCTTGCGTAAAAGTAAGGTGATTTTTATGTCTTTCAGTACCGGCGTCGCCTTGGTTTTTACAATATGAAGGAAGTACAGTGCCTATTTTGCTGAGCATATACCGCAATATATTTCTCGTACGGCGAAACGTCTATGGGGTTCCTATGGTTTCATTAACCGGTGGATAAACCCAGTTACTACAGTAGGTTTGATATCCCCAAATCCTCGCTAAGGAAAACAGTAAAACTGTAAGTTTTATTAATAAATGTATTTTCGTAATGATTTATTAAATCAATATTTAATAATATTTTCCAAAATATATAACATAAATTCTTCAAAGAATTAATAAATTTGTCAATTTAACGAGTGTACACTTCACGTTTTGCTGAAAGCTATAAAAATATAGCTGGCGTATAAAAGATACTTCAAAACAAGAAAAACCAATTAAAATGTTTCGCCTAAAGTGAAAATATGCAAACAGCTTTTTTAAACGTTACGCCGATGTAAAAACATTCAACAACGCACTGACGTGTCGGGTGATATGTATTCGTGTTTCAAAAGTGTAACAGTTCTTGTGGAAATACAAAGCAGATTATTTACTTATTAGAAGTGAGACGCGTATGCAATCATTGTTATTATCAATCAATTAAAATTTCATGCTTTTATATATTATAACTGTTTATTCGTTTGCTTAATGTTTGCTTATCAATAAGCGACGACGTCGTTTCTATATTTTATTTAGTGCAATTGTGACACAAGTGACTTATATTTATAAGTTCAAATCACAACGATATAGGGGGAGTTGACTAATTAGTGCTCTAGTTAGTCTATATAGTCTACTTACAATTTTTTATATCATAATATGTACGAGTATATACAAAATCCAATCAAATTTTATGTCGCATAAGTATGTGCTCCCAAGGCGAAAACCCGCCGTTGAGTTTCATCACTCAACACCCACTCAGTGGTAGTGGTGACTTCACGGTGTTTTTCTTTATCTACAGGGAGGGAACGATTACTTTGGTTGTATGACTGTATTACATTGTTTGACTTCCGCGTGAAACGAATTCGCTATTGTAATCGTATATACATACAGTTCTACTTTATTTCAGCTATAATTATATAGCAATACATAATTACGAAAATAGAACATTTCTTTCTTTTTTAAATCTATCGATTTGTTAAAATATTTGTATCTATTTTATTTTACTCCCTTTCTACTGCTCTCAATGTTAGTGACCTTGACTAAATCTGTATAATTTGTATCGTATGAATCTAACAAAGGAAAACAATTAAATATATAACATTAAAAATGTTATTTAAATCTACTATACTATGATTATATGCACTTGATATATACTTAAGAACAAGATCATTTTGTATTAAGTTTGACAAAATATCCAAATAAAAAAACGAAATAATAGACAGCGGAAAAAAAATCGTTATTTGGGACACAATTCATATCGTATGAAACAATAAAGAATTAATCGGTCATGTACGGAAACTGGTGAATGCTCTTACGCGTTTTGCTCGGATATACTGTCTCACCCCTTCCGGCGTTCGACAAACGTATGACACATCCGACCGTATTTCAAGCGTCCCATAAATAATTCTTCATTATGGACTACAGCGCTCTCTTTAATCGTTTCACATGACGTCACTTTCGCGAAATCCTCTCGTAATGCTTGCTACCTTTGTAAATTCACATTTGACCTTAACTTTTCTGGAACTTTGGATTAAATTGAGAATACAATAATAAACAACAAGAAGAAGAAATTTTAAAATTAATTATATTAATTTAAGCTTCCAATTTTTCAATTGATTAATATCATAAATAACATTTTCTGCAAATAAAAGCGCGGTGCGATTCACATTTGTAACAAAACATTTATATGTTCTTAATGCTATATAATACTAATTATATTATAATGTTCTCGCAAAGACGTCATGTACAGATATGATGAATATGAACATTACGAGTACGTTATATACAACTAAAAAATCAATGGCTCAGTTGTAATTGTGAAAACTTTTGCAATAAGCGTATCTTTCATTTAAAATATATAAAAAGTTCTTAGAAACTATATAACTAAAAGCAATTAAAAAAAAATCTGTAAAGTGATAAAGGCGCTGAAATTTGCGAACAGGAAATTTCTTACAGAATTAGACACTCGAACTGCTTTGAAAATGTCGGAAAATTCAAATTAGGGACGACATTGAGGATGTAAAATAAAGAACCAGGTCTCTTTTCTCGCTGATTTGAGGAGATAATTTCATAGAGTCAGTGTCGGTTTGCATCAAACAGTTCGTACGCTACTCGCTGCTCGCTTGAATAGAGCCAATCATAACCCTTTGTAAGGTCTTCCTCAGTTCCATCCGAATTTTAATCTAATAAGAAATGGTTTTATCTGCGTAGAAAGTATTATTCACAGCAATATGCATCAATATTAGTAGATATTTCTTAATTTTCAATCTTTATTGGCAACATTATTTTACAAACTATGTCTTCATTTCAATATATGGCTATACCAGAGGCTATTAAATATATTGAAGAATGTGACTGTTAACATGACAGTAGTGACATATTAAATTCTTTCGTGGTTTTATTAAAGTGGATTATTGAAGTGAAGTGGACGTGGATTATTAAAGTCGCAACGTCTTGGCATTTGGTATCCTCTGCGTGTCTGCTGTATGCTGACCATTATTAGCCCGGGATAGATCTGATACTACTACTTAGTACATTTATTTTCTGCCTTGCATTAGACATACAAGTACGACTCGCCATAGATGTGGTCTTAATAGTTAATTGTCAGTCAAGACGGCCTTTGATTAACGACATATTGATAAGTATTTTTTTATAAATAAATAAAAATATATTATTAGGCTTATTTATTTATTTTTTTACAAAATAGAGTGTTATAATCACCAAATTACTGATAAACTTTTGCATGTGATTAATTTATTGTTTGAAATAGAAACATAATATTTTCATACTATGTTATAAAATTGTGTGGTTTTTTGATATCATATAAATTAAAATTGTAATTCTATCGTTTATGTTAAAAGAAACATTGAATTTTTTTATCAATTTATACAATCATTACTCAATAGTATTTACAGGACGGCTTATTCCCTCCACATCACGTGGTATACCTAGTTGGTGGTTTTTCTTTTTCTAGTGCTGATAGATCGCGATCTCATTTGATGTCACTGAAACACAAAGAAACTATTGACATGTTGCGTTGTAAAACTCGAAACGAGAGGCACGAATGTTGTAGAGAAAAGATTCTGGCACAGCGACACGCTTTACGCAATCAACTATACGCTTTATAAGTATGTTTCGATTTTAAATAATAGCGAGGCCAGTCGTGGTGCAGTAGTACCTACAAACAGTAGAACCTACAAGCGTGCTGTACTGTAAACGTGACAGACTCGGTTGCCATTCGAAGAAATTTATAATAAATCAAAATTAAATCAGATTCACGCTACATCTCACACACAGCAAGGTAAGCAGAGGGAACCTAGTGTAAAACTCCGCCTAAAACTTTCCGCCGAATTCTGGAGGCATTGCGTATTGAGTGGTGAAATATAAATTTTAATAAATATTTCATATTCAGGGAAATTTAATAATTAACATTTTTATTTCTTCTCTTTGGTATCAAGGCAAAGCGCGGCGTTGAGGTAAGCATAGCATAGGGTTGTAGGCATAAAGGTTAATTCCATAGGTTCAGTGAATTCGACTGAAAGTGCAATCTCACATTCAATCATCATATGTTCCATTAATAAACTAGAACAGGTATTATTACAACTTTTAAATTATTTTAATTTCCTCAATACGGTAAACAACGGTGTTAAGCGGAATATCATACATATTTACTTTTGGAGACACTGCATGTTGAGTGGCAGAACTCAACGCCGCGCTTTTGCCTCGTCACCAGAGCGAAGAAATAGAAATATAAGCGTCAATAAACATTTCACTTCCTCGAGTGGAAATCGAACCCACGACCGTCGCGTTACAGTCAGCGTTACAGTCACACCTTGTTCCGCTGCGTCACGACGGCCTCTTAAATGAATACTTTCACATAATTTTTTATGTAATAATTACATTGTTATTGGAAGCCTATATTTCACTTTACCGAAACACGTTATAAATCAAGAGCGACGCACGATCCAATATAATATGACTGATATTATTTAAAATAAATAATGTATCTACAGAATTTCGGGAACAGTAACGAATAAATATATTATCGTAAGTAAATCTAAACCAAAAATACTTTATGTACAAATATGTGCTATGAGGAAAGATCTTAAAAATACTTATTTGGATATAAATTACAAGGTGGTTTCGTTCTGGTGTCTAAGCTAAGCGCGGCGTCGAGTTTGCCACTCAACACGCAATGCCTCCAAAATTCGGCAGAAAGTGGGGAACGAAGTATCTTAATATTAGGTTCCTCTGCCTACCCTGCTGTGTGCGGTATACAGCGTGAAGCTGATAACTGATAACAAGGAATAATATTGAATAAAAAGTAATTCAATCCTCATAGACTACAATCACGATGATGAGGGTCTAATGTGGCTCGAGTAAGAGTTGTGCTGCGAAGGTGAAATCAAGAGTAATGCTCGCCTTGAGGTGTAATGGCTCAAGGCAATCTGTAGCACACTGTGGGTGTAATGCTTAAAATTAATTTATATCTATACCGGCCGAGAGAAACTGCAAAATTAGTGTTAAGACACTCCTTTCTCCACTTTCCTGATATATTAATGAGGTATTGCCTGATGAGTGGTGAAACTCTACTACGCTCTTTGCCTTGTTTCCAGAGCGAGGAAACGAAAATATTAAAAATGATATTTCCCCGAGTGGGAATCCACAACCGTCGCGGTCACAGATGCACGTGTGTACCACTGCGCTACGACAGCTTCAAAATAAACATTTTAAATAATACTTTTAGTTGAATCAATCGCAGTTTTGTAAAAATAACGCAAAAAATGACAGAATACATAATTCTTTTGCGATTACAGCATCACTAAATCTTCAGAACTCGTTAATCGAAGTTTCTCGAAGTACCGTCCCGCATCTGACACCAGCTGCCTTTGGCAGAGCTCTCGTTCTAGGCATCACTGATTTAAATAATGAAATTCACATCGAAGGAGACGATAGGAACACAACAGATATGTTGTTGACAGTCCACTTACAATAGTGTTAGCTAAGCGACTTATTAATTAAAATGTGATAATTTATAAATAATTAAGATTTAAACACAAAATATTTGGCAGAATATCCAGACATGTTTACGTACACAACTGACTGTGACAATCTTAGACAATTGGTGATAGTAAGACGAAAAATCGTCGTATTAATGTTGATATCACTTAAATACAAGCCATTGGCATTAGCAAACAGACCTCACATATTATATAGCGTAACTCACATGTTTACACGTAGGTATATATTATATGGTTAAATGTGGTAGAAAACTGATAGTTTTATTAAGCATATAATAAAATGTATATTCCCACAGTAAGACCATATATTTAATTTAATGCAAAATGTGATATGATAAATGAGTTACTAACATTTTTCACAGGTGGTAAAACGTTTCTTACTGCAGGTAATGGAGATACCGATTATGCTAACGACGTCTTGTCTCTGAGGCTATTCTACTCAGCTGTTTAACTATTACGCATTTCCATAATACTGAAGACGGACGCGCATTACCGCGCGCTGTCAGCGTGCGCTTCACATTTACATAAGTTATATACAAATATTTAACTTGCGATTACAATAAACTAAAGTATATTCCCCATATGATATAATCGCTATAAATCCTATTTTGATTTGTAACGATATTGTTTTCGCAATTTATAACAGATTTTAAAAAAATAATCGAATTAAAAATGCGAAAAACTAAATATAATAAAATTATTGAGGGCGTCATGACGCGGCGACACGAGGTGTGACTGTAACGTGACGATTGTGGGTTCCATCCCCACACTAGGAAATGAGATATTTATTTACATTTGTATTTTCATTTCATCGCTCTGGTGTCGAGGCAGACAGCGACGTTGAGTTCCGTCACTCAACACACAATGAGTTCGGAATTCGGCAATAAGTGGGTAACGGAGTGTCTTAACACTTCCCGGTCCCCTCTGCCTACCCTGCTGTGTGCGAGATACAGTGTGAGGCTGATTTTTTTTTGTAAGAACTAAAAAAATTAAGTAATTACTATTGTATGTCGCTATAACTGTGTAAATTTTTATATAAATAAACTAAATAGTAACTGAAATGTGCGATCACGACGCGGCGTTTAAAAGCCTGTTAGCAATAAAATGCTACTACATGTTTGGAATACGCCATTGAACAATTTCAATATTTTTGTACATAACACGTCCGTCACTGCTTGCTTGTACAAAAATATATAGTAACAGATTATAAAATTTATCTAGACTTATAACAACAAACAATTTCAATTCTTTTTATATATTCAAATTGAATGAATCAGGATTTTGTTAAATTCTACACTTTAAATAATTTATATTGGATGTTCCTTTATGTTGGAAGTAATATAAACATATTATATGTAAGTCGTTAGATAGAAGATTTATGTGTTTTAATATTTCGAGTCGCTTTAAGATTGTGTAGTAGTCTCACAGGGCTGAAATTTTCCAATTGCTTCTCTATTGAAATTTGGATTCTTTTGTATTTCAATAGCCTCGTGAATCATTAAATACATCAGTTTTCGATATTAGATTTATGAACACACATGAAATTTTTGAATATACTATATACTATATGACATTTATATGAACGGGAAAGTGTACTCAATCTAAGTCGCAGGTACACCTTTATTACATTTATTAACAATAGTACATTATGGACGTTTTTACTTAAGCTTATCAGCGGTCAAAACAAAATGATTCACAGAGTACCAATAATATAATAACACTTGGAGGCCCCATATATGTTCCTTATCTCTCTTTTATAGAGTGAGGCTGCGTAACATACAGTTATTGCCAGAATACTGCTAAATAATCAGCACGTACATATGTATGTACGTAATTAATGGCCGTGTTGTTCATACAACTAATAACCACAATACACTCATGCTCTTAGTTTTTGTTGGGTCGTTAGGTCCACATGATTATCGCCATCACATAATTACATTTAGTATTTTTCAATTGTTATAACAACGTGTACACCACTTTATAGGAATATGTATATTGTCAAACATAGAGTAGTGCTTGTTATGTTTATTTTGTAAATATATTTTTTATGTATTATTAAAAAAATATATTAGCACTCTGCTCTCCTTCTCAATCTCAAACTGTCCTAAATTCCATACTCCTCCGTCCGTGCAATTTTAGTAAAAAGGGCAACAATATTTTGGCTTCACTTATCAATAAATTTAAAGATGTATTTTAAATTATATATTGCACAGTATTTTGCTAAAACCTTCTCTTATGCCAGAGAGGCCGAGACCGACTGGTTGTGGGTTCGTTTCCCACTCGAAGAGATGAAATGTTTATCATTGCTTATGTAAATAAGTATAAATATTACATAATTCTTCATAGAAATCAATTCACCTATTACATTTTGTATTTAATCCAAGTAATTTCTCCACTTTGTATAATACATAATAGTGAAATTTCATCAAGCAGTCTATCTCCAGAGACCAGTTAAGGAATGTCAGCGTAATCACTTGTTCGCATATAACCTGATTATCCCTATCGAGCGGTTGTGATGCTTAATCCCGCTCATTTTATCCTGAACTTATTGGAAATGTCGTTTGCTAGAACTGTGAAATACGCACGAACAAATGAAGTCACACTGATTGATCGTGCGAACTAACTCATATATAACTATAGGAGGTAGTTCAAAACGTTCGACAGCTCTAATTCCCTAATTGAATAAATAGTTGATTTTAGTACAAAAGATGTTTATTTATTTATTTTGTTATAAATTATATATACATATACACCACAGCTTTACGTGTATCTCCCATATAACAGGATAGATTTATTAAACTTACTGTTAAGACACTCCGTTCTCCAAATTAAAATTAAATCAAATTAAATCAGCATCACACAGTATCCCACACAAACTAGGATAGGCAGAGGGAACCTAGTGTTAAGATACTTCGGTCCCCAATTGCCACCGAATCCCGGAAGCTTTGTATGTTAAGTGGCGCGCTTTATTGATAAAATTCATTTCATTAGTTCATTCCGCAGAGTCTGAATCAAACCATCACATATACAGTCACACGTTTGTGCCACTGCGCCACCACGGCTCCATACAGAATAAAAGCGGCCGCTATATAAATGATGCAGTAGCTTTTATTAACACAACATGAACTCTTCTAGGTATAAGTAGATGTATATTTGAGAATTAACTCACACACAGACACGGAAACGACCGGGATTAATTGATTGCGAGATCAAATTTAAAGTGGACGCAGATATTAATATATCATACGGGATAAGCCTTCGAATTAATATCGTTTGTCATTTATAAAGTAAATTTAATTTATCGGATCCAATTTAAGTTTCCTGATTAAATAAGATAGTAAGCTTCAACTGAATCAAACTGTTTGTGTGTCTGATTATTTATATTACTACAAACTTCGACTTAGTTTTCTCAAATGACTTTATATTCATTAAATTACTTTTAAATATCATACTTTAAATATATTGTTTCTCATGATACCTATTAGCGTTTGCATTTGCGTTTTCATTTACATTGCTTTTCAAAATTATACAGTGAAATTAAAAACTGTCAACTGTCAGATTGTCATTATTGTTATATTGATTATGTGGCCATCGTTGAACAACGCGATCATTGGCTGACCAATGTGATACTAACGTCACACTCACTGGCACAGTAGAGAGAAAGAAAGAAACGAAAAAAAACCAGACTACACAAATCACGGATTTTAAATAGTAAATAGGCATATAAATATCAATGAATTTAAATTTCACTTATTATTTTTCAATTTTCCTTACTTTAACCCAAGATTACGAACCTACGTCGATAGGACGACGCGGGTTTGTTTAAAGCTTTAATTTTTGCACACACGATCGTACTGCTTTCACGCTTTAGGTAATCTCAGGTCCCTCGCGACTGTCCTTAGTATGCTGAGCGCATATTAAATGATCCATTATTCTTTACCATTATTGCTTTTAAGATAATTTCATACTTAATTTAGCAAAATTAAAACTTTAACTGAACTTGATATTATTGATCAAAAATATTCACAACAGATAAAAAAGAATAATTACACAGACAGTGTACAGATATAATTGCATTTCATTCAATTTCTATTTAATTATATAGCTAGCAATATCAAAGTTATGCAAGAACAATAAATCACCAAGGACCAGCAATAAGCCGCGGGTGAATTACTTGCCTTACGTCATATTGCAGATACACGATGCATTTATTACTGAGTCAATGTGGAAAACCTTACAACTTGTGAAAGATATTCAATATTACCCCGGGAGCTTTACTGAGGAATAAAAGTCGAAAATAATGAGTTGCTGAACTGCAAAAGGGTGATGATTTTTTTTAGCTTCATGCTGAATCCGATAGATAGCAAGGTAGGCAAAGGGTTCTTGGGGAACCTAATGTTATAACATTCTCATTAAAACACACTTCCGTTCCCCACTTTCCGCGAAATTCTGGAGGCTTCTTTTGATGAGTGGCGGAACTTAACACTACAATTTGCCCCGTTACCAGAGCGAAGAAAATTAAATTATGTTTGTTTCTTTTGTATACTTGCATGAATATTAGTTGCATATATGAAATGCAACTAATTCTTTTTAAAACATTCTTAGTTTTGTTATTTAATTAATTTTGAATGTTTATTATGTTGCTTAACTTTCATACACTGAAACTGAATTTGTAAATTATTAATGATTTATTTGATTACCTTTTTTTGAGTAATTAAACTGTACTTTTTTCTGTTTAGCTTCTATTGCGCTTTTAATGAAGTCTAAATGGCAGTAATTATATTATTTCTCGTCGAATGTGCAATACGGGGGTCAATATTAAACGTACCAGAAATTTTAACGTTAAGACCAATATTATAAGCTACGAAAAGCTCTCATTACCTCTTATTACAGATTTCAGGAATCAGAAATACTGATGCTCTATCGAGTATGAAGATTAATTGCGCTCAAATACAAAAATAGCATCAGTGATTGTCGCTTTGCTCTATACAGTATACACATACGGCACAAGTCGATAGCCCACGTTGTCAAGCGATGAAATGAAGCAATTGAAACGTCATATCATTAATATGATCGATGATGATAATGACGTTTCACACCAGCAATTAGCTTTTCAATATGTAGGCTTGTAGACTTGGAGGTACCCCACTATGGGTACAATTCCACGTCTGATCTTGAAAATAGCTTTCTTGGCTCTACTGGGTTCATATTGTTGTCAATTGAACTAATATGATATAAGTAGACCGATGCCACCTATAGCGCCGTGCAGTGATTGTTGATATTTTGCTACAATCCTAACATATATGATGGCAAGCTCGTGAATACTGAAAGATAAAAAAATATTGTTGGACTTAGCCCGTGAAATTACTACCATTGGAGATTTGAAAAGCAAAAAATCCTCGACCAACGTCTTAAGAGGTAATCACGTAGCTGTTGAATCAAGAACCAGATGCTGAGGGCATTTTCACTTGAGTCGGTGCATATTGTGAGGAGATTCCTCTCTCTGGAGCCCTGGCCATTGATGGCTTGGACATTTGTCCCACCGTCGGATAATTGTTTTTATAATTTTAAATTTAGTTTCATATTACTTTTTCTTAGTTAATAAACG
>DWGR01002234.1:0-14098 GCA_018247715.1 Heliconius burneyi
AATGACCGCGGTGACACATCTCTGAGCACCTGCTAGTGATGTGGCTTGTTATCTCACTTAACTTCCGCTTTTTGTGGGATAGAGTTAACATTTTGTGAGGAATCGTATTCAATCATCGTATAATTTTTTATATGTTCTCAACCATTTTAGGGTTCCGTACCTTTTAAGGAAAACAGGAACTCTTTTAAGATCACTTTGTTGTCTTTCCGGCCGTTTGTCTGTCTGTCGAGAGCCTTTATCTCAGGACCGCTTGAGATATAGAGTTGAAATTAACACCATGTGATCATGATTTTCCAAAAAAAAATATTCCTAGATTTATTTAAAAAAAAGTTTTTCGATACTATAAAGGAAATCAAAATTAATATGATATTTTAAGCTGACCTAGAATTATAAAATTCGCAGCTAGCTAGATAGTACCTACTAGTTCAGGAAAATATCTGAAAACTATACATTTATAGTTATAGTTAAATTCTTCGTATTAACGCCAGTTCAAGTGAGGTAAGGGGCTCTGGTTAAGCTAAGCTTGAATTTCAGAAAGCTCGAGACTTCTAATTTTTGTACCGGACCCTCAGTGGGCGAGCCCGACTCGTGCTTGTCCCGTTTTTCTGTAGAATCACAATATATCCAGTTTATACCAGGGTAGGCAAAAAACAGTAGGTTCACTGTTAAGATACTCCCACTGTTAAGGTCATTTTCAGTCCAATTTTCGAGACTTTATTCCCAGAGCTGCTATATAGAAATAATATAATCACCCGAGAGCAAATCCGTTCCCTCGACGCCTTTATAGTACAGAGGCACAATAGTGCGCCTGCAAACACGATAGTTATGGGTTCGAGTACCACTGGGGATAATCAAATATTTAATATGTGTAATGTCTGGAACATAACACGCTTTGCCTCATGAATTCGGCAGACAGTGGAGAACTGAAATGTCTTAATGACAATGCAGTGTCTTAACACTAAGTTCCCAGGTTTCCTCTGCCTACCCTGCTATGTACGGGATACAGCCGAAAAAATCATATAAACAAACCATTGCGTTTACATGCCAGATAGTGATCCGTTGTGCGACGAAGGACAGCCAGACATTTACTAATTATATATTTTTTATATTTTCATACTGTTAGAACCTTATGTACATATATTTATACATTTTGTACATAGATACGTCACTTATCTATATCTACTACTCGTCTTCTGTTCAACTATCCTAGATTAATTGATCTATAATTGAATGAAAGATGATTAATCTCATAGCTATCGATACTAGCTACCAATTCAAATTATAAGCTAATAATTAAACTTATTAGTTATATGATTTCTTTTATTTTTATACATTCACTGTTTTCAATTATATGATTTTATTAATATTATTATTCTTTTGGAGGTCATCGTATCGAAATTCCACGTCCGCTTATAAACGCGATAGCGTGGGTTCGATTCCTATTCGGGACAATACATTATATTTTATATTTTATTTCTTAAGATAAAGACTTTGCGCCTCAGCATGCATTGTCTCAACATAATATTTTTACATTACTACTAAAAGAACCATGCCCTTCGCAAAATACTTTTAATAGTAAAGTCTTGGCATCAGTTTCTCAAAATGTAAAGCAGAAATATATTCTACCTATAATTAGATATATTCTTTTAAAACTTTTTTTGCACTAGCAGTACAAAAATATTCTCCTTTTTAAAATTTAAAAAAATCCAACTTTAAAGAATCTAATAAAAATATATGAAACTCTATCTCACTCGGTGTAATGTATGTAAATTAGTTTGTAACTCCCACCGTGGAATGGTCAACGGCGTAGTTTCTATTATATCTGACAGTACTTCGTGTGCTTTACGACTATGAGAAAATAACACTTGTAAAACACATGTTATTAAAAGTTAGTATATTAAATATAAAATACTTGATTGACTTAGAATTGGTTATAAATTAATGAAATAATGCATTTCTGGAGGTTAATTTGTCTGGAAAATTATAGTTTCTTCTTAAATAATAGGTTTTAATTAGTAATTTCAATCTTGTTATTGTAGAGGACTATTCGTTGATTATTTATGTTTATCTGTATTTATGTAGATGTTGGTGGCGTTATACAGCTCTTTTATGTTGTTAAAACGCTTACTATATTTCTTTTAATTTTTAAGCAATTTGTATTATAGGGAATTTATAGATAGCTACAGACCTAGTAGATATTGGGGGCTTGGTTAGACTGACTGTAAAAGCAAGGATTATGGGTTTGATTATCGTTCGCTGGATATTCTCACGACTAATCGATGGAAAATCAATTCTCACAACTAATCTTACGCTTCATGCAGGATAAAACCTGTAACTGAAAATAAACATACCACACTGGTCTACTATTTTTGCTTTAACGTCAAACTTTGTACAAACAAATATTTTTGTAGTAAGCTTTCCGAGTAGACTCAATGCTACAGCCCTGGATTATATTCTAAAAAGAAAAATTGTGATTTTATTTAAGGAAATCCAAATAGAATTTCTCTCTGTTTTTCCTCATTTCTTATAAGTTAATACTACTCGCATTATCATAGCTGTTGATTATTGTACCAAATATAACAATATAGTACGATTATAAATGGACACAATAGTATTACATACTACTTATATTAAGAACTTTATCTTTCATTCCGTGAAAACATTTTACCGTGAGATAAAAAACTATATGGAAACTTATATTTATTTTGGATTAATATATTTGGAAGCCAAGGAACAAGCGTGTGACTAAGTGCTTAAATGCGACAAGTTGTAGATTCGATTTCAACACGAGGAAATGAAATTTTGAACGTTTTCAATTGTTCACTCTGGTAACGAGGCAAAGTGCGGGGTTAAGTTCCGGCACTCAATAAGCCATGCCTGCTGAATTTAGTGTAGAGTAAACGGGAGTGCTTTAATAAAGTGTATTTATACTAGGTTCCCTCTTCCCACCCACCCATAAACCCCATCCCACCCCATCATAAATTGAATTATACTTTAAAATACAATTATATTATAATATCCAAGCACCTATCCATACAATTAAGGTTACCAAGACGTGCATCATACGACAAAATTAGATCGAGTTCGCGTAGGTCAATACAATTACGCTTAATTGGAAGGGCGGTTGAGCTTTTGCTTTAATGTACATACGAGTACTGTGCTATCGTAGTGTTTAGTGGTGTGTTGTGAAGTGGCAAGATCCATAGCAACTAATAAGGTATGTAAATTTTCTTTTTGTTTCTGGTTTCAGAGGAAAATATAACGATATATTCTTTTATTATATAAACGAATAGATTTTACATTTAAATATAATTAAATATAATTTATTATAATAAATACATTTAAAAATATTAAAAAAAAAATTATTCCAAGGGCGGACAAGGGTCCAAGCCATCGGTGGCTAGAGCTCCTGAGAGAGGAACATCCTTACAATACGTGTCTCAAGTAAAACTGCCTTCTGCATCCGGTTCTTTATCCAACACCTAAGCGATAAACTTGGCTATCGGTCTTATTGGTTTCAGAGGAAAATGCTATTATTGTTAATTTTAAGTGAAGAAATCTGAGTGATGAAACATTTTTTTCTATATTTTCTGGTAGTCATTTAAAATGTGGAGTGTGAAGTCACTCCATTTCTCTAACTAGTCATTCTTTATCTCTTTTTACGATGTGTTTGTTTTGTTTTTAACTTTAAATAATAACTTAACTTGATACATTTTATTACTATGTTTATTAAGTAAAGAAAAAAACAATTAACACTTTAAAAATTAAAATAATTGAATAATTAAAAACTAAGTGACCGTTCTCTTTATTATTCTACAAAAAGTAAAACTGTCGCCGGCATATCTTTGGAATGTATAGTAGGAACAGAATGTCTTAACACTAGGTTCCCAGATTCCCACTGCGTCCCTTGCCTGTTACGTGTCAGATTCAGCGTGAAAGACAATGTCTTGAATACTGAGCACAAAGTGGGGAACGTAGTTTTTTAATACCAGGTTACCCCTGCCTACTCTGCTGTATTCAGAGTGCAACATAAATCTAAAAAGTATAAAAAGACAAAATTAATTAAATATATTAACCCAAATGCATTCTGTTTTCACGAATTTATTTTTAAATGTTCTATAGCTAGATTATTTAAAATCATTTATAAATTTTTAAACGTTCATTAAATTTTCATTCTATTTAATGCATACGCTTTCAGAGTATTATTTTTCAAAGCCATTGTTTTTCAATTTAAAACGAGAGCTTAAATATTATAAGACCTGTTAATGTCCATTTCATTGAAAATGGCAGTTACATTAAATTTTCAATTTTATTCGAGAATATATTTTGTTTTAAATTAAATTTTATTATAAAAAAATAATTTTATTTTGTGCTTATTGGTTATATATGTAAAAGATATTTCATATACTTTAAAAGTGATTTATTATTTCTGAAAAGTGATTACTGTCTCTAATGCATTAGCTTCACGCTTTATCCTCTTTATATTGGGGAAGGCAGAAAGGGACGTAGGTAGGGAGCACCCCAATTCTACCCAAGTGCGAAACGTTACGTTTTGAGTGGCAGAACTTAACACCGTAGATATGGCAGAACGGCTAAAGAAAAATACTTTTTATCAACAATGTAAATGTACCGTGGCGGACTTTTATTGCGCAATGATAGGTTTATTTATATAAATCTTTATGATTATGCATTCTATATTTTTGAAGCCGTCGTGGCGCAGTAGCAGCATCTAGCCGTAAACAAAATTATTATGGATTCGATCTCAGAGAAATAATTTTATTTAAGCTATGTTAATTTTCATGCCTTGATTGACAATGCTAGGTGTTGTTTCGCCACTAAACATTCGCAAATTTGGGTGAAAGTGGAGAACGGAGTTTCTGAGTACGAGGTTTCTTGCGTCAAGTAAAAAAACATGAGGCTAATATGTATATTTTAAATATGAGCATTTTTAACCATACATGCATACGTCCCTATACGAGTACTATGTCCCAACTGTCACGATGACGTCTTTACAAAAACTTCTTATTGCCCGGGCGGATGTTTGGTTTCCGTTTTTATTTATATTCATCAAGCTTGTTAAGTTTAAATCAACACAATAATGACGGTATGTGTAAACGTATGATTCAATTATGTTAACTTTAGTTCTTTATATTAGTAGCTTTAGGTTTAATTTCTTTTTTGAATAGCCGAGCAAGCATAGAAATGTTAAGACACTCTGTTCTCTATTTTCGACTTACGTTATATAAAGATTTCTACTGATGATTTTTTTTATCGAAATGTAAACTTATTTACTCACCTTAATTATACTCACCTTATTTATAATGTTTCATAATCATTTATTACAAGTGCATGTTTTGTTTTTTTCTTAATAACAATATAAGATACGTTTGTTTTATGTGTAATTAATTTATATAATGAAATCTTCCGCATGCGGCTTCGCACGAGCGGCAAATTGAAATATCTAAAAGAGATGTATACGACATTTATCGATGAATGGATCATCCCACAACAAAAAAATTAATAAGATAGTTTCTGGATCAACTTGAAAAAAAAATATAAGATTAACGCGATCAAGCAAGCAAACTCATCAGCCTTATAATATTAGTACGGATAATGTAACATAGATCAGTTGTGTAATCAAACTTGTGATTTAAGATGCAATAGCAAATGCAGACTCCTGTCATATAAATATATTCAGTAGTCTAGACTTTCAATCCACATCCGATCCGTTTCCCAGATTGGACTTGTACGTTCCAATAATAATGCCTAAGCTAATTTATATCAAATCACCTCTTGTACATACAGGAAATTTCCATTAAATAATTTTAAAGTCAATTTGGTTTCAGAATCGCCTAAATTTTGGATTGCAGTGAATTAGGTTGAACTACTTATAAAAGGCTTTTATTATAGGTTTAGATTTGTATAGTAAATTGTATGGTACATTAATCGTTTTTGTTTAATTATCTAAATCTACCCTTTTTAAATTTTTTTTGCAAAAAAAAACATCAAGTATTTGTATAGTCGCCTGTCACCAGGGACAATTATCTACAATTATTTAATCATAAAAACAGATTAGTTTTTCTGCATCAAATAATATCCTCTATCTTCCGAAACATTTTAACGTTAGGCTGTGCCTACCGCCACTACAGGCAACAATCTTTCCGTCGAGGGGTGCGGCAGCTATCCCTCCCCTATCAAATTTTACCCTAAAAAAAAAAAAACTAAGGCCATCATGGCGCAGTGGCACAAGAATGTAATTGTAACGCGACGGTTGTGGATTCAATACCCACTCGAGGAAATAAAATATTTATTTAAATTTATATTTCCATTTCTTCGCTCTGGTGTCGAGGTAGAGCGTGGCGTTGAGTTGAGAGGGCAGCCACTCAACACGCAATCCCCCCAGAATTCAGTGTAAAAACGGGGAACGGAGTGTCTTAACACTAGGTTCCCTCTGCCTACCCTGCTGAATGCGAGATACAGCGTGAAGTTGATTTTTTTATACAAAAAACTCTTCTATTAGCAAGTAACTACATATACCTAAAACGTACAGACAAAATTACTTACCGTAGAATACTCTCAACTCCTTGGGTAGTGCTAATATAAGAAATCCTACGGGAATAGAAATAAAAAACGGAATTTTAAGTTTTTAAGGCATTAAGTATGGGGCCGTATAAAGGGGGCGGCTACTAGTATAGTAGGTATATATAAATAATACCAAAATTGACACCATAATACGCACCACATAATGGCGTACGTCCTACCCATACTTTAAAGGCCATACAAATAGTCTTTTTCAAATGAATAAAAGATTATTACAAAATAAAACCTACGAACCCAAGAATAACTCTAAGATCTAAAAAATACTGACATAAAAAACTTTTTTCATACAAAATATACCACAAAAATGAGATTGAAAGTAATAAGACTGCCGAAAATTTACGTCAAGCCCTCCAAGTGTAAAGGGAAAAAATATCGTCGCGAAATAATTGGGCATCCACATTTCATCTTTGACATCACGTCAGGTGGGTGACAGAAAGAATTTCAATCGCATTAGACCACGTGCGCGCGTGTACTGAGAAAACATCGTCTAATCATGTAAGTAGTATGGGAGAGCGTTTATATGTCGCTTATAAGATTATCGAGGCCAGTCGCGGCGCAGGGGCAGGTGTAACTGTACGTGTAACAGGTTTTGGGTTCGATTTCTACTCGAAGAAATAAAATATTTAATCCTGACTTCTCAGTAAAGAGATACACAGACTGGTATGTAATACTGAGGATGTCATGATGAGAATGAATGAAGTGCTAAAGGGGTTTGGGCACGTCTAGGTATTAGTAAGTAATGAAAGAATGGACAAAACGATGTATAGAGAATGAGTGGCAAAAGGAGTAGGGGAAGATCTCGGTTTCAAATTCTAGGTCAACCCAAAAGTACCCTACTAATTTTAATTCTAAATTTTTTATATCCATATAATCATATATATAGATGTATATATTTTGAATTGTAATTCGATATCTCCAACCGCTTCTGAGATAAAAGCTCTTAACAGACAGACAGATGGAAAACAAAGTGATCTTATAGGGGTTTCTTTCTTAGAATGTACGGAACCATTTTTTTTTTAGGGAAACTTGATTTCGAGAAATCGGATTCAACTATTGCATGATTCACTTGGTAGTGTGGTATATAGGAGATCTATCTACTTAAAACTACCTTCTCATACGAAACTACTACACGTTTATAACTACTATAAACTACTACTATAAAGAAACTACTATACGCTGTTACTATCTTAGCCTAATGCCAAAGGAAGAGACTGGTTTTAGTTAGTAATTATTTGTGTAGAAGAATATTAGCAAATAAATTTTTTTTTAAGTATTTTGGATAGCATAAGATTATAGATAGGAGAGAGAAAGAGAGAGAGAGAGAGAGAGCATTGAACCTAAAGATACCATTATTAAGACACATACAAACTTATCACAGTGGTATATGATATAAACTACAACTGTATTTTACTTATGTAAACAAAATATAAATAGAACAAATAGCTAAATAATCTCCACATCTAAAAAAAATCTCTTGACAAATCCAGAAGAAGCATCTTTTTAGAATAATGTAAACGTGTTCTTACATTTGTTAATGGAATTTAATTTTTGCTTTCCCCAACGTTGATTGATGTGACGTCGCTCTGTAATCCCATTGTGGATTGCTACGTTGAATAAGATTCGGTCCAAAGTTCCTTATAAGTTAATTTAAGTCGAAGTCTTTTATTCTTGCTAAAACAAAATTGCTTATTTTATTTCCTTTCAAGTTAAATGTCGGTTGTCATATAAAATATTAAGGTTAATTGTCCGAATAGGACAGCAAATTTCGTATGGTAATGTATTGTTTTCGTTTATTTAAAGGCCGAGGCTGTTGTGGCGCACCAGCACAAAGGTGCGACTGTAACGCGACGGTTGTGGGTTCGATCACCACTCGAGTAAATAAAATATTTTTTTACATTTATATTTTCATTTCTTCTCTAAGTTGTCGAGGCAAATAGCGGCGTTGAGTTCCACCACTCATCACCCAATGCCTTCAAAATTCCACGGAAATTGGGGAACAGAGTATCTTAACATTAGGTTCTTCTAAATACCCTGCCGAGTGAGAAATACAGCGTGAAGCTGATAAAATAAATAGCATTATTATATACGACTATGCGCGACGGTTATACATTCGATCTCCTCTCACTTCAAGATAAGCCCCGCTATGCAATGTCTCGAAATTTGGTAGACAATATGAAACGGGATGTCTTAATATTAAGTTCCCTGTAAATAAAAAAATTTGAACTTTATATGATAAAGTAAGATAAGTTTTTTAAAATAAAACAAATCAAAAGAAACAATTTATTTTAATAAATTATTTCTCTCTTATATTTCCATTCATCTCATTTAATCAGCATCAGCCGTCTGTACAATATCCTCGTTGATAGCTTTGACTTGGCTGATTTGAAAGATATCCATTTTATATATTTTAAATACGTTATTTTCATAAATAATATTTTATAATTAATGATGAAACGAGTCGTGGCGCATTGGCACAAGCGTGTGAGTGTCGCGTTTACGCGACAGGTTGTGAATTCTATTCCCAGTAGAGAAATTAAATATTTAATATTTTAATTGCCTTTTACGATAAAAAACGGGGTATTGATTTACGCCATTCAACACGTAATGCCTCCAAAATTCATCGGAAAGCGGGGAACGGAAATGTTTTAATGAGAACGGAGTGTCTTAACTCTGATCCAGCGTTAATAACTTACTTTTAAATATTAATAAAAAAAAAAACTAAATGTATGAATTTTAAAACGACTAACACGAAAATTGTTAAAGCCAACGTACTTTTGAATGGTGAACCGGTGGATACTGTTCTACTGTATACTGATTCTACTGTATTTCTCGGTATCACCATAGACTCCAAATTACAGTGGTGACCTCATATTGATGGATTGGCAAATAGACTTAGCTCAGCAGCGCGGTTAAAAAAATTAGATCTTTAACTGACGTGGAAACGGCTCGACTTGTTTGCTTTAGCTCCTTGCATAGTATTATGTCTTATGTGATTATATATATACCTGCAATAGATTTAAATTTAGTGCATCTATAACTCGATTCTACGATCTTAGACAGTGTGAAAAGACGTTTCTATGTTAAAGGTTATTACCTAATTAATGATCTATTTATGACGCAATATGGAATGAAATGCTTGCTCCAGACTGTTTCGAAGGTATCATTGTCACAAATAATTAAATATATTGTATTTGTATGAAATTGATTTTCATAAAAGGTCCGCTGAGTTTCTTGCGCCGGTCCTTCTCAGGTCTGAGGCATCACGTTTAGTGGTGGTGGTAAATTGTTTGGTGTTCTAAAAATTAAGCATGTAACTTCTTACTTTGAATAAAACTATTTAACTTTGACTAAGTTCTTTGTTTGCCCTGTTATTTACATTATACAGCCTAATAGAGATGAATACTCGTATACCAATTTATTTCCAGATTGACGAATAGACCTTATGGGTCTATATATATAGTAGAACACTGACCCACATAACATCAAGTTTATTAAATAGGTTAGATTTTCTTATAATAAAAATACAATAAAAAGAATAAAATAATTAATTTTATTTCACTGAAGCGATATTTATTAACAACTGAGATTGCTTTCATTTCTATTCATTATCATTATGATATAGAAAATTGCCTCTTAAAAGTATTATTATCTCTTTGATTTATTAGAAACAATAAAAATATATCTATTTATGATACAATCTTTTGTTGATATATTATAAATTATTAGAGCGACGTGTGTTTCATTCACAATCTCTTGATTCGATACCTCTTACCTAATGAGGTCGAAATGTTGATACGATATTGCAGAACTTGCTTTTCGATATTCATATATTTTGTTGTTTTGTTTCTTAATTATTTAGAAATCAAGTGTACTTATAATTATTTATTATAATTTAAATTCATAGTATGGGCTTAGAGGCTGTCGACGCGCTCAGTATTCGGTGGGAGGAGAGGAACGGCGTGTCATAACACTAGGCTCTGCCTGCCCTGTTATTTACGGGTTACAGCGTGAAGCTGGAATTAGTGGACCATAATATTCTAGTCTAGTTTGTCACAGGTAGTATACGAAATGGCAGTGCACTAAATATGCCATTATAAGCACACAAAATGAATATGGTCCACTAGCAACGCAATGATTGTGGGCTCGTTTCGCCCTCGGAATCATTTTTATTTTATTTCTTTCGCTCCGGCAAAGCATGTGTGGCATTGAGTTCCACCATTTGACATGGAAAAGCGGCGGGCGGAGTGTCTTGACATTATATTCTCCCTTCCGGAGGTCGGAAGGAGGCCGGAGGTTATTATTTTATTCATTATTCGTATTATGACAAAAATGTGAAAATTTATTGTACTCTATTGACTAAGTGTTTATATGCTTCTTATCTTCAGCAGATAAAGTCGTTGCTTATTTTTTAAATCACACCAGCACTCAGACACACAAGACTCAACAGAAAAACCCTAAGATTTTTTCTGCTTCGCAAGAAATTTATGTATTTCTTTTGAAATTTATATGTTACAAAGGAATCATAATCTTTGAATTTTTTTTTTATTTTAAATCCATACTAAACAAAAATATCTTTAGAAGACGTATCAAATTTTTAACGTAGCTGGACTAGAACCTTCACCTTGGAACCCATACGTTCTTACCATCAAAGCTACATCGAATTTCTTATAGATACATTCATTTGGTGGTCCTCTGGTGTTGCACGGGGTCGTGGGCGGCGGTGATCACTTACCATCAGGTGACCCGAACGCTCGTTTGCCTTGTCCTTATACCATAAAAAAAAAGTTAACGATTATTTCTAATAGGTACTCGTACTATACTACTACTTTTTACTTATTTTTTAACCGCTTCACGTTGTATCCCGCACACAGCTGGGTAAGCAGAGGGACCTAGTGTTAAGACAGTCCGTTCCCTACTTTCTGCCGAATTCTGGAGGCATTGCGTGTTGAATGGCAAAACCAGAGCGAAGAAATGGAAATATAAACGTAAATAAATATTTCACTTCCTCGAGTGGGGATCGAATCCACAACCGTCTCGTTACAGTCACACCCTTGTGCCGCTGCAGCACGACGGCCTCTGCATTATTACTTTATTTATACTATGAATAATCAAAATTTCTAACAATATAAATGACTAGTTGTGTGTGTGTTACGCTATAATTATATTTTACATGCGGGTTGTCGCTTTGTCCCTCATTGTGAAGGTATCTAATGTGCTCGAAATGATACGATACAAAACCAAGTTTGGTTATCTTTAGGCAATTGTGTGATATTTTGAATGGTTCGACGTCTATAACGTGGTACCTTATAAATATGACATTGAAATAATTATTTAGTTGCGAAAGTCCAAAAGTGAATGGGCCTTTCCTTTGGTTTATCAAAATTTGTATGGTGCCTTTTCTTAATTATATTATTTATACCATTGTGGTGCAGCAGCACAAGTGTGTGAGTGTAACGCAACAGTCGTGGGTTTGATTCTCACTCATTTATTATCAAATTCATTTCTTCACTCTGGTTCCAAGGCAAAAAGCTCGGCATTGAAAACGCTCGAGAACGGAGTATCTAAGTACTAGGTTCTCTCACCCTGCTTTTCACGGGATATAGCGTGAAGCTAAAAAGAAGATAGACAAGTTTCTTTCTTTCTTTTATCTTTTTTTATAAAGTTTCTTTTAAGCTTAACTCTATTTTACTATGTACGAGTGTATAAATTGTAGATAAAGAAAATTTAGTGGCAAGTTACTTAGATCTCCTTTGGTTTATCCAAATCACAACCATTTTATCTTAAGTGATGGAATCAAACGTCGCGCTTTTGCTATTGCATGCTATTAAATCAAAGAGAGACTTTTCTAATTATTATTTTTAGAATATATTTATATAATAATAAAAAAAAATCCAGGTAAAGTGTCTTAAGCATGAGAATGCTTTATTAATTTGCCTTTATAAATTTGAAAAAATATATAAGTAGTATAATTATTATTTTATATTTCCATTTCGTTATAACGCCAGTGGTTCAATAGTAAAAAAGGAATATTTTAAGCAACGGTTTTCCTAATTTTATAACAGTAATCAGCATAGAGAATTTGAAACTTTACTGAATCCTCAGTATACATTATTTTTTGTTGTATTCCACTTAAGACATATTAAATAAAGCTCTAAAATGATATTTTCTCAAATATGATAAAAATTTAAATATATTTGGTAAATTATCATATTTTATCTATGATTCTACATATAACAATTATAACATTTTCAGTAATATATTATTTCTATATAAAATTAAAATATAAATAACATTACTCTGAATGGGAATCGAACTCACAACTTAATTTTTTTGATTTATTAATTTTCGAGACATAAAAATTTTGACTAGATATACACGTAGTTGAAAATATCTAGTTTAATTACTGTTAAAAATATATATAAGCTTCGTATCATATTTGCTAAAAAATACAACTTAGCTCTATGAAAGCCTAGCCAGTATAATAACAAAACACAATCAATTTCATTTGTTTTTCCTACCGGCTATGCGCTATTACCGATATTTCAACCTATATTACAAAACCTTAATTAGTAGAGGAACTCGCATCAACATTAGGGCGAATATAAAACAAACTTTCCACATAAATTTATAATTTTCACGCTGTTTCTCCCCACGAGAGCGAAGGGTACTTTCAATTTGCATTCAACTTTCAAAGCCTTTTGATGAAGACAGTACATTCATTAAATTAAAAGTGTTATTAAATGAAGCTTACGATATGGTTTGTATTGTTTCTTTTCATTGTTGCTACTGTGTATAGAAAGTTTTAATGTTTTTTTTGTTATGTTCTATGATGGTTTTCTTGTGTAAAATCTTATTTAATTTTAGCTTCACGCTGATCCCTAACAAAGCTGGAATAGAAGGAATCTGGGAACTTAGTGTATTGAAAGAGCAATCGCTAATTGAACCAATAATCATTGCATTTTCCTACAATCGCACATTCGCACATTATGCTCCTGTCGTCGTTGTGCAGGGACACAAGCGTGCGATTGTTTACGTGGCAAGCTGTGGGTTCGATTCCCACTCGAAGAAATTAAAAATTTAATATTTTTCATTTCATCACTGTAATTGCGAAGTGGAGCGCGGCATTGAATTACGCCACTCAACACGCAATGCCTTAAGAATTTGGAAAGCAAGGAACGAAAGTATAATAAAAAGAATATTAGGTTCCCAGAAAAAATAAATTTGTTTGTAGATTTAACATACCATTTATTCAAGAAGTATCCATTAAAAAAAAGTATTCACAAAAAAGAAGTAAAACAAAAGTTAAACTACACATTCTCAACTTTTCAAATACTGAAAGCAAAAGAACTAAGTGGAGTACAGCTAACTTTTTTAAAAGTGAGAAGGTAATGTATGCAAATGAGTGTAACTTTATTCCCCTGGAGCAGTTAGCAAGACTTTGACCGTTTGATAAGTTTTCTCATTGAGTTATGGCTTCGAAACAATATGCAGATCTGTT
>DWGR01002235.1:0-14098 GCA_018247715.1 Heliconius burneyi
TACACACGATACGTTTACGAGAGTTTAATGCAATATCCGACACAAAGGAATTTTTCAAATTGTACCAGTAGTTCCTGAAAGTGACGAACAAACAAACAACAAACTTCAACATTATTAATAAATTTAATCAGCTTCACGCTGTATCCCGCGCAGGGTAGACAGAGGGGACCTAGTGTTAAAACACTCCTTTCCTTATTTTCCCGCCCAATTTTGGAGGCATTTTACCGAGATGACTTAACCCTAGGTACCCTCTGTCTTCTCTGCTATGTGCCGGATAAAGCATGAAACTGTTTTTTTATAGATAACATCTAAGTATAGTTACGTATAAATTTCACAAAAGATTTTTATTTAAAGCAATTGCTACAATAGAACAGATGCAAGCATGTCTGTTTTTTATCTACAGACATCTCTTTCTGCGCAATTGAGCCACGAAAGCCCTAATCTGTGATGCGGGCGAGCCCACACACGTAGGGATTCTTCCAATACATTTGTCCTTACACTCCAGTTGTCTTACTTTAAAAGAATATTCTCTAATCAGATATTTTAGATAGGAGGTGGAGATCGCTTGGTCTAAATTGAATAGAAAGAGAGTATATGTATTATTCGTGGTATTTATGAGATATCAAGAGATTTTTACTTATATAATTTGTTTTATTTGTAGGTAAACAAAATATTATACCTAATATTGTAGTACACTTATAAAAATATTAAATCTTTTAATATTATTTGAAAATTTAAATTCATTATGAAACCAAAAATAAAATCAATATAGAAGCTAATCTCTATCCAGATGCTAAATGTTTATAAGAAAACTGAAGCCATCTTTGCGCATTGGAACAGCATCTAACTGTAAATGCGATGGATGTGTATTGGATCCCCACTTGAGAGAATGATCATATTTATTTTCGTATCCTGGTTCTAGTAGACAACGCGACGTTGACTTCCACCACTCAATACGCATTTTTTTTCAATCTTAACTCCAAAAAAGGGAAACGGAGTGTCTTAACACAAGGTTCCCTCTCTCTACCCTACGTATACGTTGAAAAGCATAAAGTTGAATATTTAAGAAAAATATACAGAAACATAAATAATTACGCAAAGTAGAAATAGATACTAAAATTTTATAATCAAGATGCTATATTTATGAGTTCTGGGAGCAGAACTTACGGATTTACTAATAAATGTACGTTCTCAAACTAGAATCGTTTATATTCGAGTTTTAGTGGTTGGTTTACACCTAATTTGCATTTACGGCGAATAGCTTAATCTGATCAGCTTTGTGTTTCTATTCCTCATTATAAGTAATAACTTACATTTGCTTATATAGAAGATAATTAAACAAAAAAGATAATTTAATAAAGAGATATTTTCTCCACTTAAGCTAAAAAAGTAAAGTCGAGATATCTCTTTGTTTAACTTCACACTGAACATTGCCGGGTAGGCGGAGGGAATTTGAGAACCTAGTGTCAGGGCGCTCCGTTACTATTAAGACATTGCTATTCCCAGCTTTTCAGCGAATTCTGGAGGCACTGGATATTTTTATTTTTATTTTTTATTATTTTATGCGCCACTGACTTTGTTGTTCGTGCCTTTTTTGTTTTTATTAGATAATTAAAGCCGTTCTTTTTTCTTTTTAAAATGTGTAGTGGACGTTAACCATCGTCGATCGATCGAGCTTACAATTATTCAATCTTGAATGGTCTGCGTTTACTTTTGTCAAATCCGAGTTTGTGGCCGTCGATCTTGTTGACCGTGGTGGAAGCTGGTTACGTAATATGCTTATTGCCTCCTCTTCTCTGTCGCAAATAGCCTTCTGATGTTGTGTTCCACTATATCAGTTACGGAACCTTCATTTGACCGCCGAATGAACTTGCCGAACGTCATTCTCGACGTCAGTGAATTGCATGTTGAATAGCGTAACTTAATGCCGCGTTATGCCTCGTTACCAAATCGACGTAGTGAAAATATTAATAATTTCATTAAGTAATTTTACTTCAGTTATTGTTTGTTTTTAAAAAAAATATTGAAAATCTCTTTTTTTTCAATCTTAGTAATATAATGTAAGAACTTATTTTATTCAACCATTCAAATAAGTCGTACCACATACCACAAACAACATGATAATAAAATTAACATAAGACAACACCGTGGTGGCGCGGGGGCACTAGCGTGAGGTTGTGAGAGCGACGGTTGCGGCCTCGATTCCCACTCTGGGGAATAAAATAATCATTTTTTACATTTCACCTCGCGTGAACCTTAAAGCTAAAAATATCTCAATTTTATTGTTAGTTTAACAAATAGAAAGAAAAAAATGTATAAAAGATTATTTTTTATTTTATTTATATTTAAAATTAAATAATATATTATCCACCATCGACGTCCGAGGCCGTGTGACTGTAACGCAACGGTTGTGGGTTCGCTTCCCACTTTACGTTTATATTTCCATTTCCATTTCTATATATATATTGATAGAGTAGTATATATTGGATACAGAGTGTATCCTAAGCAAACAAATTATTTCTAAGTGTATACATAAATACAAACTTCCATACCATTAGTGTCTGAATAAGATGAATATGGCATTTTAGATTAGACCTAACGTATTAAAGATAGTTTTACAACGTCTTACTACTTATTGTTACGGTTGTTTTTTACACTTTTCAAATAATTTAGAATACTTTTTCATATTTTTAGCAACACACTTTATTAGATAGAGGGAACCTAAGAATCTAGTGTTACGAAACGAATTAACCTTGGTAATCGAACCTATAAACGGCACATTTATGGTCGCACATTTGTACCCCTGCGCCACAACAACCTTTTTCAAAATCATAATGTTTTTTTTATTTAAAATATTTGTTCTAAAAATTGATGAATTTATTTTTGTCTCCGACACAATTTATCAATTAAGTCTTATAAGCTTTAAAAAAATTTTAAAGCTTATAAGCCTTAATCGATAAATTTTGTCGGAGAATTAATACTATTAGCAGCACTTTTTATTTTCATCTTCACACTGTATCAAAAATATAGCAGGGTAAGCAGAAGGAGCCAAGTTTTAAGACACTCAACTCCTTACTTTTAAACTAGAGCAAAGAAATGCATAATAAAATGCGCGTATTTATATATGCGCAGCCACCTTAAAGGCTGGCAACGCACCTGTAGCTCCTCTGGTGTTGCGCGGGGTCGTGGACGGCGGTGATCCTTCAGGCGGTGAACCTTCAGGTGACCTTTTCCCATGAAAAAAAAATACATCGAACCCAAAACCTACCAAGTTTACAGCCACACACTCGAGCACCTGCACCACGACTAACACCTCTTAGCTATTTCCATATAATTGCGGAAGCGTTTTTTTACGAATTCATATACATTATAACCAAAAAAAGTACTTTTGCTAGATAAAACCCGTGAATGCATCAGAACACGCCATAATATAAGTTCTTCACAACCCATAAAGCTGAAAGATATTCCTACAATAGCATGTCTGCACCCAGCTTAATGTACCATTATATTACACTTACTACGAACTCTCGGCTGTTTCGTAGAACATATACAATATATATAGGTATATGTTTCGATGTTTCACGATTTCTCAAAAGTTCACTCTAGCCGGTGCCAACTTGGCTGCCAAAATATTGTAGGGTGTATGCGGAATTTTCATAAGGATTTTTGTTACAATTATACTTGTAGCGAAGAAGTAATGGTATAATACACTATTAAATAATATTTAGAGGAATATTTATATTGGACAGGCCGTCGTGGCGTAGCGGCACAAGGTGTGACTGTAACGCTGACTATAACGCGATGGTTGTAGGTTCAATTCCCACTCGAGGAAGTGAAATATTTAGTAACGTTTATATTTCTATTTCTTCGCTCTGGTGTCGAGGCAAAGAGTGGCGTTGAGTTCTACCACTCAACATGCAATGCCTCCAGAATTTGACAGAAAGTGGGGAACTGCCGGGGGCGGGATAAAGCGTGAAGCTGATTTTTTTATA
This sequence comes from Heliconius burneyi, assembly GCA_018247715.1. Taxonomy (NCBI): domain Eukaryota; kingdom Metazoa; phylum Arthropoda; class Insecta; order Lepidoptera; family Nymphalidae; genus Heliconius; species Heliconius burneyi. The sequence continues at coordinate 3,993 of DWGR01002235.1, forward strand.
TATTTATATTGTAAATTATTAATATTCCTTAAGTTAGGTTCAAAAAGTGTAGCGCTAGATGTAGTACTTGAGACAGTTAATTGAAATGATTTTTTAACTTCAGGTTTTTACAAAATAGCAGTATGTCAGATAAGCACTCTGTTCTCTTGTGCTTCACAACGAATTACTGTCAGTGCTGCATTACGATTATCACAAATCAGCGCCGCGCGTCTCTTACCAATGTGTTGAAATGAAAATAAATGAAATATAATTATTATGAAAATAAATGAATTTGAGGCCAGTCATGGCGCAGTGTGACTGTAAAATCGACTGGGTGTGTGTGGTGTTTAAATTTATATTTCCTTTTCTTCGGTCTGGTGTTGAGGCAAAGCACGGCGTAGCGTTACGTCACTCGACATGCAATGCCTGTAAAAATCGGAAAGTGGGGAACGGAGTTTAAAAGCAATAGGTTCCCCCTGCCTACCCTGCTGTGTGTAGGATACAATGTGAAGCCAATTTTAATTATTGTGAACTGAGGATCGAACTCACAATCATTACATTTAGATGCGCTATTCCACTACTCCACGATGATGATAATGATAAGACATGGCAGTAAACAAATATAATACTTTTTTCAAATATGCCTTAAACTTAAAACTATAGCTTAAAAAAGAATCTAAGTCCCTGTGTATTTATTTGGAGTTAATCCCTAAATCTGCATTTCAATACTCTTTCAAGTAAAGTCTAGACGTATTCATATAAACAAGCTGAGGATTTTAGGCAAAATAAGTAAACCTGGTTGCGGATCATGTAAGTAGCTTTTTACTTTGCTTCTGTGTATAAAGGTATTGTATTTTTATATATAATAGATATATATCTTTTATATAAAAATGGCGAAATTGAACCTGTGGTCAACTTCTCAATATATAGCGGGATACAGCGTGTTGAGTGGCAGAGCTCAACGCCGCGCTTTGCCTCGATACCAGAGCGAAGAAATGGAAATATAAGAGCCATTACGGCCTCTAACTAAAAATAAATAAATAAAAGTAGATAAATAGATAAATTTCAGTATACAAAAGTCATAATAACACTGTTCTGTACAAGGATTGCAGTGTGCATTTAAAACAAAACCTTGCCTCTTGACGCTCAGTAATAATCCCCTATTACATACTTTTTAACCGTCTCTTCTATATAAAGGCCTTTTATTTACTTGGTTTAAAATAAAAATTACTGTAATAAAATGGATATTTTATTTTTTTGTTGTAGTTAACTTTTGTTTAGTTACTTACTGTATTTAAATCATAAATCTTTTTTCTTAAATATCAAGCTTTTCTTCTAAGTCTAATTAAACTTAGGTGGCTTATAGTTTTTAAATATTAAGCCAAGCGATGATGGACGATCTCCAAAAATTTACATTTAACAAATTAAATTTCGCGGCGTTGGGTTCCGCCATTCAACACACAATGTTTCGAAAATTTTACAGTTCATATGTTACGGAGCGTCTTATTACTGGATTCCCTCAGTCTCTAATATATGCGGGATACATAAACCGAAAAAAAAAACAATATCTTCAATATTCCACGAAGAAAATGAACAAAACTTTAAAGAAAAACGACGGTAGTTTCATAAAAAATACACAACCAGTCTATCAATTACTCTATACCGACTTTGCATTAAAAAAATGAAATTGTGCTAAAGATGCCCCAGCACAGTATAATTCACCTCGACTCTATCTACCTTTAATGTACCCGCTTTATAAACCGCTGGCTACGCTAGTAAAAACAGAGCTTTCGGTTCTTTCATAGCATGGGTGAATAATTAGGTTCCTTTTTGTATGGATTTCTTGTTGATGTTGGGAGGATAATTATTTTTAATGTTATATTATGTTTGAGATGATTAATGTTGGTAGTAGATTCAATTTTAGCTTAGTTAAGAATTAAAATATTTTTGTTCTTTAACTTCTGTTCTTTTAAAGAAGTTATGCGTAAAATACATAGTCGTTGCTTCTAGTTTTAGGGAAGATGCACGGTACATTTTCGCCTGGCATGACAAAGTCAGTTTAGCTTAGATAGATTTTGATTGTATTTTTTTTTATTTTGTTTTGAAAAACAAGAAATAGAAAACGCATTTAATATAAATATTTATCCAAATGGAAATCGAACCCAAAACAACCGACTCTACTTTAAACAACTCCTTTTCTATACAGTAATTAAATTTTAAATACAACAAAACAATTTAAAGAGTTATACCGTAAATTCTCTATTGTGTTAAACAAAACAAACGAGTTTTTACTTTATTTTTACGTCATGTTTTATGTTCACTATAATAAATATATACTCGTATAATAGAGCAAGCTATGTAATAATTTTAAAACGTACCTACTGGCACGTTAAACATATAGATTACAATATATTTTTTTTATAATACACTTAAAAGTAATAAATCAGCTTCACGCTATATCCCGCACACAGCAGGCTAGGCAGAGGGAACCTGGTGTCAATATACTCCGCTCTCTACACAATACAGTTAAAAATGTAAAAAAAAAACAATAGTTCTCAAATCGTACAATAATTTTCGTTATATTTTACGAACATATGTCCATTTGAGCCCGTTGTGGCGCAATGGCAGTGTTTGTCTGTAAACGCGATGGTTGTAAGTTTGATTTCCACTAGGATGATAAGTCACTTTTGTTCCTCAATTTCCGCCACATTTTTGAGGTACTGATTGTTGGTGGTGGAACTCAACGCCGCGTTTTGCCTTATAACCAGAGCGAGGTAACCTAAATATGAAATATTTCTTTCCTCGAATGCAAATCGAACCCACAATATTTGCGTATACAGTTGCCTATTTTGATAAATCATAGTAAAAGAGCACTATAGCTTAGAAACTTTTTTATTGTAAAACCGTAGTGGGCAAGAGATAATGTTACACTGAAGGATAACGTAATGGGTGGAATTACTGGGGACATGATATATAGCATTTAAGTATGTGAACATGATGAATGCTAAGCAGTGGGGTGACTGACATTTCAATTAGAATGCATAGAATATTTTATTTTAACTTAACTTCACGCTTTATCCGTTGTGGGGTAGTCAGAGAGAACGGAGCGCCAAACGCTACGGTCTCTACATACCTCTTTCGCCTCGTCCAGTGTCATCAATCTCTTCATACATGCCATCCGGGGGGTCCGCTTGCTTTTTACATGACTTTTCTCCAGTATCCTTGATACTGTATTTTTATTTTAGAATATTATATTTTATTTAACTGACTTCCGTTCTTCATTTGTGGCGTGTAAGCGTGCCAGTTGAGCACAATTTACTTCGAAAATGTCACGTTATATAGAAGATTCCGGTTCCGGCTGATTTGAATAAAGAACTGAACTAAATGTTTTATGTAAAACGTTTAAATGTATCATATTCAGAATATTTAAAAATGCTAGCAGCAAATTTAAATATAAAAAAAGAAAAACTTCTCTGATTAATAATTTTATATACAAGTAAGACTTAATACACAAAATTCTTTAGTAACCAACTGACTGATGGACATAGAAAATTGAAATTTGACGTGTGTTCCAAGATTTCGTGACGGTGTGTCATTAAAAGAGATATCAAAATTTCTACGGAAACGGAAGAATAACGGAATTCTACGTTTCATAGTTTGCGCAAAAAAAAATTGTAGACTGCTTTGATAGCGCTGTATCCCGCACTAAGTAGGGTAGTCAGAGGAAACCAAGTATTAAGACACTCCCTTCATTTTCTGTTTAATGGTGGAACTCAACGCCGCTATAATAATTGAGGTTATTGTAAGCAAAATACTTATAAATTATCTTTCATATTCAAAATGTTCCTTTCAAATAAAACACCATATTTAACCGTTTAATAAAACAATTCGTATAATTACAATACATTTGTAAGAGACGGTTGTTCCGTTTGATTAATTTATTGGTTCATTTTCGTATTCACGACAGTTTTAATGAAAATGTGAATTATTCTACGTCGATGTCGAATTGAATGTAAAACCTTGAAAGTTGCGATAACGTATTGGAAAGTTTGCCTGCTTTATAATTCTCATTATTATAGCATGTGAGCTTTTAATATGATATTTTATTTCTTTGTGTATTTTATTACAATTTTTTATTTTAGTATTTTTTTTTTTATTTTATATTTCTTTTAGATATTTTTTAAATATTCAAGTTTTATCCCGTATATATCTATATATATATATATATATATATATATATATATATATATATATATATATATATATATACGCAGAGGGAATCTAGTATTAATACACTCCGTTTTTTACTTTCTGCTGTATTTTTGAGACATTTTTTGAGATATTTTGAGTGTCTTAACGCCGCGCTTTATCTATATTTATGTCTTGGTACTACAACGAACACGAACACAACGAAACGAACACACGAACGAAAATATCCATAAATTATATTTCATTCCCCCCAGTGGCAATCAAACTTACAATCGTCGCGTTACATTCACACTCTTGAAACCCTGAGCCACGAGGGCCTCAAACCTTTAATATTAAATCTGATTAAAAAACAAAACGTCATACATAATCAGCATATTCAAAGGGGAACCTAAAGTGCACAAAGATTTAATCATGTAGCATATCACAAAGGGGGACAGAATTAACAATTTATATTCCGTACGCTATTCAATTTCAGAATAAAGATGCTAGAGTTTCTCGAGAAATCTTCACTTTGACATCTCCTTTATATGCCAGCTTCAATGTTTCTTTATCTTTTACATAATAAGTGAAATTTATTACAGCGCGATTTTATACATGCATATATATTTATATAAATAAATTACCCTCAATCTCACATATTGAGGGCTGGCAAAGGGAACCTGGGAACCTAGTGTTAAGACATTAGGTTCCTCCCTCTCCTCTGAATTCTCAAGGTGTTCAAGTTGAGTGGTGAGGGTATATAGAGAAAACCTTGTGTCAAAACAATCAATCCTACTCTATCCACAAATTGCGGGTGGAATGACAAAATTCAACGCTGCTCTTTTTCCTACAGGAAAGGGAAAATGAAATTGTACCTTGTTGTGCTCCAATATATAACCACGCCGCTGTGTCATTATGGCTTCAGTCCATTGTAGTCGGAATAATTTCTTTATGAAGTAAATACATATAAAATTAGTTTCACAAATATCACATACAGTGAGTTAAACGAGAGGAACAAAACTTAGTGATAAGACACTATTAACATTTTGCAATTTTCCCAATCTGGACAAGATAAAATGCGGCATTAAGTTACGCCACTCGATACCTCAATATGAGGCAGAAAATAAGGATGAAGACGCACTTGTGCACTTGTTAGCTTCTACCTGCTTCTTATTTCTTATATATAAGAGATAGGCGAATGTAAAAAAATATATTTCATCGAATATAAAACACACTTGACTTAACGCCAGAAATAGAAATCAATTGATTTGTCAGAATACGCAAATCGCTTCGCTTTACCGACATTATTATTTATTGAGAAAGAAATATATTCGTATGTGAATAGGCGACCCATTTAGTGGTCGTGAATAAATACGAAACCGATCAGCGTAGTGCCCCAAGTTTTGTAAAGAATAGCTTGTGACCTCTATAAATCTTGCATTCATTGCTCCAGATCGAAGAAGCCACAAATTTTATCCTCAAGTTAGAAGTTTTTGACGAGATAAAAATAGAAAAATGCTTTAATCTCCTAGTAAAATTTAGTGATCTAGTGATAGATTATTCTGTCTGATAATAGTTGAAAGTTTTTATGTTTTAAGTGCTATCACACCGCCATTGATCGCAGTCATTGTGCAAAAATTTGTAACCCACCATTCTTTTACGGCGGCCATTTTGTATCAACCGCACAATACAGCTGCACGCTGTACCCTGCACACAGGGATTGGAGAAACTCAATGCCGTGCTTTGAAATTCAAAATATTAAATATTTAATATCCTAGAGTGGGAATCGAACCTATAACGATTACCCATGCGATTTTGCAGTTTGTGTCCATGCGATGGTACATGGCCTCTTAAAAATACTACTATTTCTTCTGCCACGCTAATTCCTTATCCCTTAAAACTCATCCCAGGAGCATTGGGCACAGAATTTTTGTATCGCGTACCCTTAGTTATGCTAATGCATATGACCGGGTTCTGCCAAATAAGGGAATAAATTGTGGTCTCTGACTGTGACTATGAATAAATTTATCGGTCTGCCGCGAAGGCCGTAACATAACGTAACGTACATACTAAGTAACTATTGCGTTGATCTAAACTCTAAAGTAATCTAAAGACTTGTTTGAAGCTGGTAGTAAATTGGTTGTTGGTATATAATGTATGGATGACATAGCTAAAATTAAGATTAACTGTTAGATTGATAGTTACACAGAACGCAGAATTACTGCGTTTTTGTTTTCATAAATTTTCTACGAAATATTAAACATCTATAAAGTTATATGAAGAAAAAACATTTAACCACTACCACGGTCGCGCAGCTGAGCATTTTTTATAATAGTCTCCGAATTGGTGTCAGGTCTAGTAAATTTACCTGGTTCAATGTCACCTTTTTGGATTTTACCCTGTCAAGACCCAAAAAGGCAGGTTCGGGCACTTTTGCAGAATTCCTTGTAAATTTTTTTAGTGCTTTCATGTACCTTTCATACGCCAGAAGTTTCCTAATGCTAAACATACTGCCTGTGATTGCACTAAAGTTACTAGTTTGAACTGTGGATTTGGACTCTCGGCTCTATCTTTGGCTATCGGTTGCTGAATGCCATCTGACCCACTTTCATAGGTCAAATAGAGAAATTGTGGATGTGGATGGGTGAATAAGCATAAGAAAAATAAGGTCCTCACAACTGTTTCCACAAACAGTGATATCATGCTGTTGAGGTCTTTATGGAGCCTAGTCGGTCCACCACTATCTCTCTGCTGTACTCGTACGTAATCACCATGGTATCTACGCTTATTATTCCACTCCCTGTTTTGTCGTCTCAAATAACATTTAACTAATGGATACGTACAACCGATACATGTACGTTTGTACAGATTGTCGTTCCAACGCTATATATATATATATATATATATATATATATATATATATATATATATATATATATATTCAGTATTATTATTTATTATTAATTATAAATTATCCATAAAAATAAAAAAAGATGTATTAAATTAACATAAAAGTTGGCCCTAATTAAAAAAGGCTGTAATTATTAGTCATTGTCTGAGATTTATGTTCTTTTGTCAACTGAACTGTGACTGAACTTAGCAGTATTGTTTTTAAATTATTACGCTTGGTTCGATTTAATCATTATTATTAATTTAAATAACTGTAATAAAAAGATTCGTTCTGGGAAATTATTTCAGCTTCACTAACATCAGTTTCTGTGCGGTGGTTGTGGGTTCCATCAGTTTTCATTTACTGGCAATGGATGGAATGGAAAAAAATTAAAAATGGAAATATTCTCTCTCTAATCTCATATTCTCTCCGCCACTCACACGCAATGCCTTAAGAATTCAGCGGAAATTGGGAAACAAAAATATCAGATTCTATCCAACTAAATGACGATAAAAAATATAAAAAAATGCAACGACATCAGGCTCTACTTAAATTTTTTTACAGTTTTAAAAGTAACACTAAATATATTTAAAATGTTAGCGTGGATTGTAAAATTAGTGCTGTATTTAAAGCAATTCAAATGCTAACTAGATATTTCGCTTTAATCTAATTACGATCTATTCTTTCAGTGGATTTAACTTTGTCAAATTATACCTACTTTTTGTGCAGAGAAAGCGACAGAACAGCGTAAAAAGTACTTTAAGCTTTAGCTTTATCTACATACTAAAAGTTTAATCACATGGTAAGATATTAGTGGGTAAGATCAGATAATATTTAGTGTATCTTGTAATGTCAAATTTAAACATGAATATTCTAATGATAATATTTTTAAGATGTATGTATGTATGATGTCTTTTTATATCAATATACTATATTTTGTATTTAAAAAATATATTGACGTATCGTTTTCTACCTAGCACGAAATATCTCTAATTGATATAATAAAACACTACGGGTGTAGTGTTGAGACACTTTGCTTAATTACTTTCCTGTCACTATAATTATAAAAAAGGTAGAGAGACCCACAAAAATCATTTTTTTAACCCGCTTTTATGAAGTTAGCTCTTAACTAAGTAATTAGATAATAAAATCCAAGTAACTGTATAAGATCCACTAGCTTACTTGGAAAAGTCATAATAAGGTATTGTCTAACTTGTCCAATGATGGAGCCAGGACCTGTATAGTGGAACTCTTCAAAGAGTACTAGTAAGCCATTCGAGTTTAAGCTCATATAACTTAAAGCTACTAGAACATTGTTTTTAGTTTTTTTAACTATATAATTATAATTTTCACTACAAATTTATCACGCGGAAACTGAATCCACAGCCATATACTATAAACTACCAAAACCATTATATTATAAATATTAAAACCACTCACCAAACATCAATATCAACTTGTCAGCCGACATTCCAATTTCCTACAAAGATAAATTCCTCGATCCCTCAGACACACCATTGCGTGTGTTTAGACGCTGTCAGGCCGACTGATCGCTCTTTTAGGGCAAATGAAAAAAATGAATTACTTTTCAATGGTTCCCTTGATCTGGGGGAAATTGCTGTCGTAAATAACGGAGTAAAGTTGAGAAAATGTAATATTTTAATGGATATTATCGATGTTGTGATTAATGTTGTTGAATGATAATTTTTTATCGGTTTCACGCTGTACCCTGCATATAGCAGGGTAGGCAAAGGGAACCTTATGTCAAGACAACCTTATGTAAGAGTTGAATGGTGGAACTCAACGTCACGCTTTTGTTTTGTCAGCCGTGTGTTCCCGGCTTAGAATAGGATCACCCTGGTACTGATCGTGTCGTAAGAGGCGACTAAAGTACGAGTGGGAGAGTCACGCCGCCAGCAATGATAATTTATTCTCACTTGAAATAGAACCCGCAACTGCCATGTTACAGTCACACGTTTATGCCTCTGCACTATGACGGCCCCATTTTTTAATTAATATCTATAATATCTATTTATCTAGATAAAAGATAACGCACTGTCCTATTTTGCATAGAGTTTAAAGTCATGTATGTAAGTTGCTTGGAGAGAATAGGATGTTGTGATATATTTTCCAAGCCAAATTCTGCTCTAAAATTAGTATATATATTATACTTTGTAATTAAATACCTATATTTAATTACTTTAAAATTATAAATACTACTTCTCTCTAAAAGTTAATAATAACCATATATTTTTCTTCATTTTTACATAATATGCAGATGTGGTGAATGTTTATATTTTAACTGTAGAATGTAGGTCGCTCTAAGTGGCTCAGCACTTCACCCATTAATAATTTTTTAGAGGAACTAGAATTATTTGCTGAAACATTATATTGAGTCTTTTAAATTACTATGAAAATTATGCGAACTTTGCTTTCATTACTTTTTAGCAAAGAAATACAAGCAAATATCTTGAGTATGGAAAATAATTTACTACTTCTAGTAAGAATGGAATCCATAGTCATCGTTATATTGAGAGAAATTCACTTATCATTTCTTAAGTGTCGCACCAAATCCCTCATGTAGGCTACCGAATAGAACTGAAAACCTTTTAGAAGTCGATTTAAAAATACTTATTGTCTCAAAATCATTTGCCCTTATGTGAATTGAATCTGTTACAATCTAGCTTATGTATTATGCGTTTTTCATTTTCTAATTCTCCTATTGCATACTCATACAATTTTAATGCAAACCATCAGCTTTAAAACTCTATTCTAATATTTTTTGCTGGATTATGTCCAATTATTATTTTTTTATAAAAAATAATATTTTTTTTTATATTTTGAACAGAAATTTGAAAATAAAATATATATTTAAAATATTCACTCATGCATACATAATGTGTGTTTACGTTTAATTATGACTGAGTCGTATTGGTTATCAGTATTTCCATAGAAACCATGAGAGGGTATGATTAAAAATAAATCCTTTGGGAGATTCAATTTAAATGAGATATTGTGTATTCAGATTAAATAAGCAGTGTCTCTCTTT
>DWGR01002236.1:0-14094 GCA_018247715.1 Heliconius burneyi
CACATAAAGTTGTAAGGCCGTTTGTAATATTCGCTTTCTGAAGATATTTTATTAAAAAATATATCAACTGAAGTGGATAGAAGACAATTCATACGAAATACATTTAATAAACCTATCTACATAATATAAAAATATAAAAAAATAACTAGAGTGATACTTATTAAGAACATGTATAAAGATTTGAACATTGCGGGACTTGAACTCGCGTCACTTAGGAAATCGTCTGAGCGCTCTGATCAACTAAGCCATACAATCTCAAAAAAAATCGTTCGAATCTCGCTGTGTTGAAGATTTTATACGTTTTCATAAAAAGTACTACTTATTAAGAAAACGCAACTCTTACTCAACACGCAAAGCCTCCAAAATTCGGTAGAAAGTGGGGAACGGAGTGTCTAAGCATTAGGTTGCCTGTGCCTAACCTGCTGTAGCGGGATACAGCGTGAAGCTGATTTAATTTTAATTCACACTATAATATGTTAAAAATAACTAGTGATATTAAAATGACCATTATAACTAAAGGGTAGACAGTATCGTTATAAAAATAGGAACGCTATTCTTTTCCAATTTATAAATACTTGTAGGCTCTATCTATGGAGGGGGTATCGGTGGGTGGTATCTATTGGGGTGGGGTTTGCTATTAACGTAATGATTGTAGATTCTTTTTCATTCACGTACACCAATTAATTATACTTTTCTAATCAAAGTAAATCGTAATGTTAAATTAACCCCAGATTTGTCTCTAAAATGGGCGGAAAGTTTAGAAAGAAGTTCCATTTGATATGGAGATAATAATAATAATGGAAAAAAGAGTGTGGACCAAATGTCTGTTGAGTTATATTTTTTTTAAATAAAAAGAAAAACAACAACGACGAGTAAGATCAATATAACAAAGACTAGTTACAAAATAGAAGACAAATCACTCTATTCATTATTTTTATAAAGAAACGCCTGTTGTCACGAAAATTTGATTTTACGAGTGAACGAATTTAATATGTCCACCTCCATCAAACGCCAGTTTTATATTCCATTCGCAATACTACGGCGGAAATAATGCTCTGTTATATACGGATTTGTCATTCCAAACAATATTAGCGGGTAACCTTATTGTAAGACTTCATCATATAGGAACAGGATGTCTTTAACGATTATTGCATACATTATTATTTTTGAAAAAAATGTTTAATTTAATTATTGACATAAAGTTATGAAAAATTTAAAATATTGTTATTGAACGTGGTATCGTTAATTTAATTGTAATACGCGATGATATGTTTCCATTATTGTATAATGTTATAACAGATAATCAATTGTCTAAACTAAAATTAAAGATTGAAAGGGATTTTTATCGTACCAACAGTAAATAATTTAAAACTTAAATCCTTTACTGCAATAAAGATAAATATATTTATTATTTTACGCTAGATAGAACAGAAATTTCGCCCACTTTATTTGTTAGAATTATATAAGCAAATCCGTACATATAATTAATTAACTTAAGTGTGCCCTACAAATGACACGCAATACGCTCTCACAGATGTGTATTGCACAATTCTGAACATGTAGTTAGTTAATATACATAATAAAGTCGTCCCAGTAACAAGAGAATGTAACCGCCATTACCAAAATTACCTAATTACCACATTGTCGACTGTCTGTTCCATTGACCCTTAGGGGAATATGCGCTGGCTCACCTAACTCGTATTCTCTGTAAGTACTTCAGTAAATCTATACATAAAATAACGTTAATTCTTTTGTTCGAGAGTGTTACACACTTCTAAATGAGCTTATGTGCTTATTTTGCTTTCTAAATGAGTTCAGATTCGAAGGAAAATAAATGAACACACAATATAATAATGAATTTCCTATAGACAGGTTTTTTTCCATTTTATAAGAGTAGCGTCTATGTTGTACTTAAGTTAACTAATTTATTGTAGTAGAGAGCATCTGCGAAAGATTGAATTACCAATATTGCTCCCATTATCATGAGAATGGAGAGCAGGTCCCTTTGGCTTTGAAGTTAAACACAATTATGACAAACTTAGTCGAAAACAGGCCGATAGTACTCATATGTAGATAATAAGTATATATAATACCTACATTTCATCGTATATATCTGCCTTGATTCCAAGACGCAAGAAACGGTGTAACTTATATTTAATAATTTAAATATATGTATTTCTAAAAATTCATCAAATCATCAATATACCTAAGTATACAAACTTAAACTGAAGAACATAATCAATTTTCTATTTTCTCCTTTCTTTTTGATTTCTCATTCGTGATAAGAATATTTTTTTGGATAATCTAGCTTTCCACATCAGCTAAAAGATTATGTTGTCGTAAAAATCTGTGGAATTGAATGTTGGGTCCCATATTCCGTTTCGTTTTTGGGTCAAAGTAGTAAAAATTGGTTAGAACACACTTAAAATTTTAGGTTCATGGTTATAAAAGTGTTTTATGTTGCGATCCTTACTGTCAATTTTCTTTTAGTTACGTAAGAGACTCATGTTCACATATTGTATGAAAGAAACTAAATTTTCTAGAATTTAAAAAAAGCCACCTAATCAATGAAAAATCTAACAAGCATATTATAATAAATGAATTAATAATGTAATTCAAATGTTTACAAATGGCAATAAATATTGAATTGAAATGGAACATTGCTTATTTTTTCTTTATTAGTGTCTATATTTTAAAATAAATAAAATGTTACTTTTCCAAAAACAGGATTTAAGATCAAGCGGTTTCTGAAGTGATCGATACGGTATCCAGTATTAAATATTACGGATTTCAATTTTGGCGGTCGGTTGCCATCGTGTCTGGCGATGCGGGACAATCTTATTATGCTTAGAGCGAATAAATAGGATTATTGCGACGCTCTCGTCGAGCTCGTATTAGCTTGGATGTACTTCAAATTACATTGATTTGACGTGATATCTATTGAGTAATATCTTTTGGTTTGTTTTTGTGCATGTAACTTATCTTATATACATATCTTTTTCCAATCGTGCTCCCTGCGTAGCATTGTGTTGTTTTATCGGACCAGTTTAATTAAAAATAATTTCAAATTAAATAATTGCTCCGATGAAAGAAGGAGGATCCAACTGCAAATAAACGCATTTATCAGCTGACATCGGTCCACTGCGCTACTATGGTCTTATATAAACAATAATAGTAAAGAAATAAAAAGGTAGTGGAATATTATGTTACACACAGAAGTGTTATAACTTGTAAGGCCCGATCCTTTTTCGATACATGGAAATTGTGTCTCAGTTAGTTTTGAATATGAAATGATGAGGGCACGGGCTTAGAGGGAGATAGGTAAATAAACGAGATCCGATGTAATATCATATATTGTAAAGAATTTCAAGCCTCCGGAGGACATAGGTAATGATATATGTAATTTAAAAATTTTGCAGTTTAGAGAGACTGAGTATTAGGAAGCTAAAAATAAATAAATCAGCTTCACGCTGTATCCCGCACACAGCAGGGTACGCAAAGGGAACCCAGTGTTAGGACACTCCGTTCCCAACTGCTGCCGAATTCTGAAGGCATTGCGTGTTGAGTGGCAGAACTCAACGCCGCGCTTTGCTTCGACACCAGAGCGAAAAAATGGAAATATAAACGTAAATTAATATTTCACTTTCTCGAGTGGGAATCGACCCACTACCGTCATGTTACAGTCACACCCTTGTGCTGCTGCGCCACGACGGCCTAATTTAATTATTTAATACTAAAAATATTACATACTCATGCAGCAACATATTAAATATAAACACTATGATAAAGTCACCGAGCTCTTTTCCAAATGTTAATAAATTTATATTATATATGTACATATATATGTATATTCGTTATATGTAAGAAATACTTACATATATATGTGTAAGTTAATCTAATTAAGTTCATGTACTTAGGTAATATGGAAATATGAAGGTGATTTACGTTCCAAGCAATATTTATGATCAAAATAAGCTCGAGACATTAAAGTAGACGCCACACAGCATGAAGTAGCCTTATCCAAGTTGTAAACGAATTTTTACGACAGTTTATACTTCAGAGGTCGTCGTTTGACCAATGTTAAAAACGATTTAAGAGAAAGAGCGGTCAAGTGTGAACTCACATTGTTGGTAATGTCCTTGTACATTTTGTTTCAAATTTATAAAATGTCAGATTAAAAGTGAAATATTGTGTTCCAGATTTTCGTAAACGCGCTACGAGTACCTAATTGGTGTAAAGTTTTAACGTGTTGTTCTTAGACTATTTGTGTTAGTAAAGAACGAATTGCGGCTCCTCACTCAAAGATGGGAAAATAACAAAAAAAATTAAGAAAATAGAATTTTAAACTATTAACAAAATAATAATTTATTCCATATTGACATAAAAATTTGTAAAAATCATTGGTGTCTATAACAATATCATAAAACAGATGAGTTTATTTGGTTGATCGCGGTAATCTCAAGAACTCCGGGCTGGATTTGAATAGTTTACTTAGTGTTGGATAGTCCATCTAACAAGGAGAATTATAAACTATGTTACAACAGTAGGACCTGCTACTACATCACGCTGCGACCAATAGCAAGGAAAATATGACAAATGTTGAAGAAATAAGACAATTTGAGCTCTTCCAAAAGCTTCCATATTTATCATCCAATACATCTTTCTATCTGAATTTAGTTTACTTTTCACATTGAAATTCTGCACGATATACCAACTTTAGACAACCCAAAATATACATTTCTAACAGAACAAGACAGCGCTAGCTAGATATCAGTTGGAATAATTTGTTATGTGCATTGTCACGTCGGTACACCTGCTGTCTCTACTTGCAACAAAGAATTTTCGGTTCCATTTTGTGCCCGACATGTGATTGTGTCGAAGTTTGCTCATATCTACATGATTTCAGAAATTTCGTACCCACATAGCTTTATTTGGGGCATGTTTCTGGATTCATTAGTGTTATGTGTTATACTAGGGCTTACAATTTGGTTGTCATATCTTTTAAATATATAAAATTTATATTATACAATGAATTATCATAAGAGTATGGTCAAAATGTTAGTAAGAAGATTGCCGCGTCATCTAGATATATCTATTTTAGGTCCCGGGTACTAAACACGTAAGGTTTCCCAATAAACACAGTGTAGAGGATGAGGTAGAGATTTTTTTGCTACTATACTCTTAAATAAAATAAAACATTACTAGTAAATATAATTAATAAAAAACATTATTAGAAAATATAATTTAAATAAAAGGCTTAGGCATTACCTGTGTGTACATAGATAATTATAATAACCAATAGCGTTTCTAGATATAGGTTCTGAGGGGGGCCCTGGACTTCACTTTTGAACAGAACCTCCCTCCTAGTCGGTTCCCTCTCCCAACAAATATGAAACAGAGCGAAGCTAAAAAACAAAATTTGAGATTTAATCTTCTTAATATAAATGGGAATTTTTGAAAATTTTCAAATCGAAGTGCTCGTAAGAATATTGGATATAGGATATTGGAGTAAAATTCTTTGATGTGAATATATATCGTGATACTAGGAAATCAGGTCAACAGCGGAATGTATTTTCTTCAACACCGATTTACAAAGCAATAGTTCAAATAACTAGTAAATAATATAAGTCAAAAACATTTCATGAAACGAATGTGAACCTTTAAGGATCTGCTTCAGTCAAAATTGTCCTAACTGTGCCACGATGGGTTTATACACGTCTATAATACATAAAAAATGTATATGTATACTTAAGTATATATATACTTAATAGTATATAAAATATTCTGAGATAAAAGTTGAATAGAAAAAAAATGTTTCTATGACATAATAACTACTATTATATAAGTCAGAAAATTTACGTTTAATGTGAATTTTCAACCAATTTTACAGTTCCGCCAGGGCTTATGTAGACCTTAATCTTCCATTTGTGAGATTTAGCGTTTGCGGCGGAGAGATGAAGCGGGCTAGTGC
Organism: Heliconius burneyi; assembly: GCA_018247715.1. Lineage (NCBI taxonomy): Eukaryota > Metazoa > Arthropoda > Insecta > Lepidoptera > Nymphalidae > Heliconius > Heliconius burneyi. The sequence continues at coordinate 5,972 of DWGR01002236.1, forward strand.
TGGAATGATTTAATTTTATGACTCAAGTGATTATGAACATAAAACTAATCCGTAGAAGCTTATAGGATTTTAACATAACATGTAATTTGTAAAGAATAGTTAGTTTCCAGAAAGGTTAAATTAAAAATGATTAAGAATTAATAACTTTTTTCACAGTATCACATGTTAAAACACTCCGTTCGCCAGTTTTCGTCGAATTTTGGAGGTATTACGCGAGTGGTGGCATTCGAAGTCGCACTTTACCTCTACATCTGAGCGAAGAAACGCTCCGCATCCTCAAGTGGGATCGAACCCACGCTCTGTGTACATTCCCCCTTTGTGGGGAAGAGGGTCGTCGTGGTTATTTATTATAAAAAAATAATCTAATTAAAAACAAAAAGATTTGACTACAATTTATATTATTATGTTATGGATAAAATGTTTAGCCGATCTAAGAATCTAAATTTCACGTATTTAGCTATTATTATTACTTTATTACAATTACTAGTATTTATTATTATTACTAGTATTTATTATTATTACTAGTATTTAGTTATTAATATTACGATCGATAAAGATGAATCGGTCGATCAGAGCATTTTGTAAATTGACATCTCTGAAGTCACTGCAGCAATAAACCACAAAAATATGTATCAATACTACAATGTATTTTTATCTTTTTGGAACAAATAGATAAAAAACTAAAGGATATTATAAAAAAGAAATAAAGAGAATTAATTTCATTCTATGACACATTTGTAGTCTCTGAATGTACAAGCAAGAGTTGTGAGTTCGATTATCTCTTGGTGGAGGAACACATTTCAAAATAATTTCTTCAAATGTGCGGCGTTGAGTTCTGCCACTCAACACGCAATGCCTTCAGAATTCGGCCGAAAATGGGAAACAGAGTGTCTGTCTTAACACTAGCTTTCCTCTGCCTACCCTGCTGTGTACGGGATGCAGCGTAAAGCTGATGTTTATTTTAACAACTTCATATTAAGTCTAATAACTTTGTTATGATTTGGCTCAGATGTATTTTTTAAAATCACGTGTCTTTACTCCCTACTAGTACCTAATACGATTCCTTTGTATTGAATATTTCATCAAAGCGCAATCCTCGCACTATGAACACACCGAGAAAGGCGCGCACATCAGACATCCCTACAACTAACGCTCCAATAACGCGAACGGTAAACTACAAGTGCTTATAATAAAATTAAAAGCTCAAACACGTAGGAGAATCTTCTTTGTAGAGTCAGACGGGCCATGTTAAATAGGAATAATTTGTTAATAAGAGAGATAAAATGACATGAGAAGTCAATATAGAGATATATAACATATTTGCTAGCTTCACGATGTATCCTGCAAATAGTTGTTGCATGTTAGGCATAGGGAACCTGGGAACTTAGTGTTAACAGTAATGTCTTAAGAAACTCCGTTCCCATTAAGACACTTCTGTTTCCCATTTTCTATGTTTATCCTGCTAGACCCTTTACAAACCTACATTACATTTTGCTCGAACATTTTGTGACTGTGTACAATGTAAATTGTAAATTTCCATGAAAATTGTGTTTCAATATGTGGAAATATGATTTAATTCTTTGGCGTTTCTCAATTGATGGTATATCGAGGATTCCGTCAGTGGTAATTCTGTATTTGCAAAATATAATACACTATTTGATCATCGTCACATCTATAGACTGTCAAATACAACTAAAATCATAAAAATATTATAATAGCAAATTTGTTTCTTCCTTTACTATAAAAGAAATGAAGTCGTGCAATGCTTGTTATTATTATTCACATTTGTATACTTTACACCTAGTACTTCCTTAAAAATATATTAAATCTTACATTATACAAACATGCAAAGTTAGCTCGTAGAGCTTCAGTTCTTTAGAGCGTCGTCGTGCCAAGAATCTGACTGGGAACCACTAATCACAGAATGGGAGTGTTTATTTAGAAAATAGTTCACCTCAAGTAGTTTCCGTCGGTACTTTATTCATCATAATATATGCACATGTATGATGCGATACCTTATCCATATTTGATAATAGTGTTTTTTATTCATTAATATTTATGATCAACTAAAAAACACGAAGATAATGAGACGATATTTATTTAAGTAGGACCCTATCTTATAAATATTTCTTAATTCATTTAATTTACAGAAAAATGCAAAAATATTCGATCAAATATTCAAATTCTAAAACAAAGTGCGAGACAATCTACAGTTTTTACTAAATGAAAAAGTTTTAAGATGAAAGACGTAGTATGCTTGCATTAAAACTTTCCAGTCTTTCGGAAAATTTTGAAATGGAAATTACGATTTACCGAGTACAAACACGACCAAAGCTTATGGAAATTTGTATGAACTTACAAGTCTCTTTTCTTGCTATGGTAAGCCGAAATGAGGAGCTCGCCGAAAGGAAGACATTACCATAAATTATAACGTATGTGGCCTTTGCTTACGCCTTTTCTTATATCGTACATATTTAAACTATGTAAAACATTCAGATCCTTTATTATTCAATGTGTAACTTGAGCAATGCTTTTAATGAGCGTGTCTTGCTGTTATAATATTATAAGTAATGTCATATTATAGGCATAGTTATCATAAATATTATTTTAAAGTACCTACTTTCTTTAGGTATACGAGTATATAATTTGTGTATATATCGGCTTGTTTCAAAACGTTACTAATGCTCTGATATCAGATAAAATACAAACAATCAAGTACTATCCTTACCATCTGGATCTGGATACGTGGCACTCCACTACTGTGTGGTTTCGTGGGAGCTTCCTATCACGCGCGGCAGTGTTTCCAGGTCGATACAACTTGTGGCCCTTCAAAAAGCGCGTCTATCCTCATCTTAAAGGTCGGGAATACATCTGTAGATCTTCTGGTGGATCGTGAGTGGCGTTGATCATTTACCATCATCAGAACCGTACGCTCGTTTGCCTTGTCTTTTCCATATTGTCTATTGTAAATTGGATAAATTATATGCTCATTGTAAGTAACGTAAAAATAATAACGTTGTCCATAGATTAAAGTAAATGAAACATACCTAATAAACAAAATTAATTATACGGATCATGAAAACCAAAGCAATTAGAACGTGAGTGGAGAATACATCCTTAGATAATCTTCATGATTGGATTATCTTATACTGTGTACTTGCATATAGCCTGATATACCTGTAGGTAGTTGGTATAAAATAAGTAGGTGGTATATTATAGGTACGTAGGTGTCTTTCGTCTTTCAAGTGATCTCATATCTATCAAAAGAAGAATTGATGCACTTCATTGGATACCGACCGTGTATCGGACCTAGCTTAAGGGATGATTTTAAACTACTCTAGCTATATTCAGTGAGTTGATCCCTTTTGTATGCACTCTAAGGTGGCCTCTTCTACAATACTGAATATAATAGTTTATCTTTATATCTATAAGAGATTTCTTTTTCAAAATTTATGTGTTTATTTATATTTTTAACACTTTTAAGCTATCATGTATGGCAGGCACATTGATTTCGATTCATTTTGATCCTCATTCAGTTGATTTGTCATTTTGTCATCGACTTTTTTGGAGCGTCGATGTGTATAGTCCCTTTAATGCATTTATTTTCAATTTTACATTAGTAAAAGTAAGAATCGCCATCGTAACTCAATTGTTAAGTGTTTAATTTAACGCGGTGATCTTATAAAAGTAAATTAGTTAAGCTGCACAGATACATAATCCAACCGGCGAAAAGTTTTGAGTAAATTTACCATTACTTTAAAAACAGACCTACGGTACCTCTTCAATAATAAGTAAATATTTATGGAAAAATACATGCAATTGTTACATAGGTTTTCTATAAGATGACATAACCTAACCGGCACCTAAGAACCTCCAAATCCGTGGTGGCGTTGGTACGTATATAATACCCATATAGCTAGCTGGTAAGAGGTATTACGACCTTCTCTATGAAGTCTTGAAAAATATCGACAATTGTGTTATAAATATAAAACGTTAAAAATTTCTCATTTACGGTTTAGTTGCGCCCAAATTAGCGACTAAACTGAAAAAAACCAGAGGAACCAAGAAAATACAGGTATACTCGCATCCAACCTATACTTTTTCTCTTACGCACTCATACAACACAAAGACACACAAACACACATTCACTCACAATTCACAATTCATTCACAATCTTTCATCTCATCGAGCCACTAACTAAAATTCTTTCAGTGTTATGAAGTTGTAATTTTGAACAACTGGTCCTAAAGCAACGTTATTGGAAAGATCTCGATGAAAAGGTTTTAAAAACTGGTTACTGCTTGATTAATTAAAAGAAAAAAACTGAATTTGGCTACCATTTCCTTGTGGACTTTTAACAAAGACAATCTGTCGATTGCAAGATTAAATCTATTTTCTGGGCCTTTCTAGCGCTTTTTTGCAACGCCTTATTTAATCCAAATGACATGATGGTAGGCTTTCTGTTCTGTTCTTTTTAATATGGCGTTCCGAGCGTGTTACATTGTATGGAGAACACACGAAAGAGGTTGTACGGTTGGTAAACTTTCAGTATTACTATGCCACTTGTGCCTTGTGTCGTCTTTGCCAACTGGTATTGAAAATATTTTTTGTGATAAAAAATCTATAGTTTTTTTTATAGAATGCAATCAAAGACAAACATATTTTACATAGTGCCAACTCAGTCTTCAGTAAAAACTCTAAAACTTAAAGAATATTTACGATTCGTTAAAAACTAACAAATCGTAAATATCAACTCTGGTGCATTCAATTCTACAGAAATATTTATTTGTTCATACTTTGTAAATTTATTATGAATATTACAGTTTAAAATTTGTAAGTTGGAATTTAAGAAGACATATACACAGACAAAGTTCTTGTGAGTTTTGTAAAAAATGTGTACGAACTTTAATAAGGCAGCTGTGACTATGAGCATTTTATATGACGTACAAAATTTATTAAAATTCTACTTTGTAAAAGATATAAATAATTATTAATAATTTAAAGTTAGACTGTTTGCCATAAATGCTAAATAATTTTTCATTCTGTAGTCTTATTTATCATTTATTAGTCTATGTTGTGTTCTGTTCTATGGACAGTCATTGAAAACTCCAGACGCTCTATTCCACACACTGTAGGGTAGGCAGAGGGAAGTTTTAAGGCACTCCAATTTTCCGCCGAATTTCGGAAGCAATGCGTGTTTAGTGGCGGAACTACTACGAAAAATGGTAATGGAAAAACGAAAATACCACGCTCTGTCTCGATACCAGGGCGAAGAAGAAGTATAAATTTAAAAAAATAATAATTTCTTCGAGTGGGGATCGAACCCACAACCGGTCGCATTTACAGTAACACACTGGAGGCACGACTGCTTTAACTGAAAGGATAATAATAATTATAATTATTTCACAAACATTATCTTACTTAAAGTTGATCTTCTACGACCCACAATACTGTTGGAGACGGACTATGTGAAAACGTTCGCACAGCAATGCCGTCGTATCATGCCATTATGGGGATCAAGCTCAGACTACTCAAGTCTAATTGCTCTTGATAGCTGCATTTTGCCATCATTATATGGTACTTCAAACATTAATTTTTTTCTTAAGTATTTTAAAATTGGTTTTTAGATATTTCTAGTCTGTTTTTATAATTGTTATGCTAATAGGTGATATTTTATTACGTGTGCTACACAGTAAAATTAATATTTCTGAATGAGATTTATTACGAGGCCGTCGTGTCCCAGAGACACAAGAGTGTGACTCTAGCGTGACAGATGTGGGTTCGATCCCCACTCGAGGAAATAAAATATTTATCTAAATTTATATTAAAATAAATATTAAATCGCTCTGGTGCTGCGCCGCCATTAATTTCCGCCACTCACACGCAATGACTTTAAAATTCGGCGGAGAGTGGGAACGGAGTGTCTTACCATTAGGTTACCTCTACCTACCCTGCCGTGTGCGGATAGCGGAAGCTGTATAATATATCAAACTAAAACTATCGTGTACATAGAGTGGGGATTGAACCCACAATATAACAACCAATGTGTGTATAACGAAAGAGGTCATGGCTACATTATACAGTAAAACATTTCATAAATTAAGAAATACATGGTAGAAGATGCATAAAATGTTTTATTGGAGTGTAAAATAAATGCAAAATGCACATGGCCGCGTCATGCTTCATGTGAACGGCTGCTCAGTGGCTAAAAAAATATTTTAGAGATCCCTGAGCAAAAAGGTAATAATAATAAATAGGTGATTCTGTTTACTATAATATTGTTCAAAACGACATTATAAGATTTATTAAAAATATTATAATTTCTACAAGATCGTATTTAGTAAAATTTATAAAAACATAATAAGCCAATATTTTTTTTTACATATTATAACGGCATCATCTTACATCATAATATTATTGAAATTAGTTTAAAGTTTAAATAGATGCTTTGCTCGTAAGATCAAAGTTCACTCGAAGGTATATATAACAGTATTTTGTAGTTTTAATCCAATAAAATTTTTGATCACGTTAGAAAAAGCGCAGTGTCTTTAGACTGAGTAAGTTCACAAAAAAGTGTATGAACATAAGATATTATTTATATAAAATAAATAAATCAGATATACTTTATTCTATTGTATATTTCAATATAAAGGGAAAGTAAACTGTCGATCGCTTACTTCTTATATATTTATTCTCAATTGAAATGGATGCACTGTGAATTCCACTCAGTCTTGATTGGTCTTGACGGCTGTGGTTTACTGTTGTGCACTCCATCACCACTTACTTGCCAAGTACCGTTTACTTGTTCATATATTTTCTAGTCATTTGTACTATGTTGATTGTTGACTTGTTCTATATACTTTAGTGTGAAAATGAGTTAATATTTGCATATTATGTTAAAAAATATTAAATGAGTTTAAACCAATTGAATGATAGGTTGTGGGTTCGATTTCCATTTGAGAAAATGAAATCTATATTAATATAGTAAAGTGGGAGAGTTTATATATTTAAACACTGAGATTCTCTTCTCCAGGTTTTACTCAAAACTCCCTCATAAGTATTCCCAAAACGCAAACTTAATTTGTCAACTTTTACAAATTGTATTTGCCGTGCCATTGTACAATCTTAACATAGATACGGAACACTCAATAAGGGAATCCGATTCGAGCTTAACCGATTTATTTTTACCTCATCCTAGTTTTAAATTATACCTGGATTGCCTAAATGCAAACTATTTAGATAACAGCAGTACAAAATAAACTATCTTGGTAGTTTAACAAAATAGTTGGAGATAGGCTCCAAATAATATGTACATTGTATTTGTTTGAGGATTCTGTATACGAGAAATGTATTTATAGCTGTATTTATTATATCTATTCAATTTTATAGATATGTAAATTTGTATGCAAATGTGTTAGTTTTCAAAATAAGGCAATGCTCTGTACCATTTATTGTGTATTATTTATAATACATGTTGTTCACTGAAAATAATAATTTTTACTTATGTCGAAATAACGAGTGCAAACTGTACGAGTATTTGTTTAGGAAATTTACTCAGTAACTTTTAGTCGGTACTTTTCGGTACTTTAGGTTTTAAACTTTAGGCAAAGTTGAGAATATTTAGTTTCAGAATTAAGTATGTATTAATAACATAAAGCTCTTCATTTATTGTACATTTGTGCACACAGATTTCAAATTTAAATGTAACTGTTGTAATACACATATATAGAGAAAATTCATGTAAATAGTACATTTTGTTCAAAGAAGGAGTTATTCGCCTGGAAAGCAAGGCCAAGTTGGCCTCGAAGAAACTGGGGGTCATCAACAGAGCGAGTACTACTGGTATCAGCTTGACCCATTTGACCGCATACAACGTAGAGCCGTTCGAATCATTAGGGATCCAGTGAGCTGTGAAAGGCTTGACACTTTGGCTTTGCGTAGAGACGTCTCCTCGCTGTGCGTTTTCTATCGCATTTATCATGGGGAGTGTTCTGAGGAACTGTTTGATCTGTTACCTGCCGCCGAATTTTCCAACCGCACATTACGTCACAAACTGAAATATCATCCACACCATCTGGATTCGTGGCACTCTACTACTGTGCGGTTTCGTAGAAATTTCCTTC
>DWGR01002237.1:0-14094 GCA_018247715.1 Heliconius burneyi
TGAAATATTTCCATTTTCTTTGATCTGGTGTCGAGATGAAGCATGGCGTTGAGTTCCGCCAACACGTAACGTTTCCAGAATTCAGTGGAAAAATGTCATAAACTCATCTTCCAGAAATTATCTTTCAGAACGCCCTAGGTATATACGAGTATAGCACAAAATTTCAGCATCAATAAGCAATCTTAATAAGAAAAGTAAAATACAAATAAAGTATATTTATTTATTGAAAAGCAATTATAATATAACAAAAATGTTCTCAAATTAGTTTAACCTTCTTTTGAGAAATATTTCGTAGCAACAAACATTGAACCCTTTTGTCGTTTTTTCATATTTATATCTTATCTTGTATAATAGGCGAATAATAAGCTCGATAGCTAAAGATCTAGACTGTTTTAAGTCGAGCGTGAAATTGCGCTACGAATCTTGCATAAATAAACTTATTTATTATTTCAATTGCCTTACATAATTTAACGACCGTCTAGTGAATTACATTGCGCTAAATGTCACCTGCAACTTCGTTCGCGAGGAGTTTAAGACGTTAAATGGAAAATGTCGTTTTTCCCGATTCCATAAGAATTTTTAGTAGGTAGTTTCCTCTGTTAGGGTTCCCCTACTCTCCCTAAGCTACCTACGTGCACAATATACAAATTTGTATATTGTTTATTTAATATTTTGTATAACTTTTCCTTTACTGTGTAACAACAAAGAAAAGTTATTATATATGTGAATGAATGTGGGGACTACCGACGGTTTAATAAAAAAATCATATAATCGTTATATATTAAGGCCGTAATATCGCAGCTGCACAAACGTGCGACTGTAACGCGACGGTTTCGGGTTAGATTTTTTTTAATACTTTCATTTTTTCGCTCTTGTATCAAAACAAAGAGCGCAGTTGAGTTTCGCCACTCAACATTCAAAATCTTGAAAATTTAGCTGATAGTAGAACGGAGTTTCTTAACACTGCCTACTGTATAAGCGGGAAACAGCGTGAAGCTAAAGAATATAATGGATTCATACACAATAATGGTCTCTCAAATCAATTACGTAATTGTTGCGTCGCTCTTGATTACGTATAGATACACAATAATGCTATTAGCCTAACTGATAAATAAAAGCTTAACTAAATCCTATTACATGTCGTTAGGTTCAAATAGTTTTATGGTTTTCACAGTCACGGCAAAGGTTATATAGAAAGGTAGACTTCATGTAACCCGCGTGTAGCAGGGTAGGCATAGGGAACCCATATTATTCTTTACAAACAATATCAGTCAACATTTGAAAATTCAATTATTAAATTCATATTTAAATATAAATAAATAAATCAGCTTCAGGCTGTATCCCGCACACAGCAGGGTAGGCAGAGAGAACCTAGTGCTTAGACACTCCGTTCCCCACTTCCGCCGAATTTTTGAGGTATTGCGTGTTGAATGGCGGAACTGAACGCCGCGCTTTGCCTCGAAACTAGAGCGAAGAAATGGCAACACGACGGCCTCTTTAATATTTTTAAATTTAACATTATTTTTTAATATGTTTTCTTGTGTTTGTAAGCAGAGTTCCAGTGTTCCAGTGCTTGCACTTTGGAATTCATTGATCAAAAATATTTTGCAACAACAATGTTAGTAATTTTCAGTGCCTCGTAATATTCTATCAAATTCCAAGCATTTTCAATTAGACTTTATGGAATTACGAAATCCATAAACTTAATACCATAACAACATGAAGGATTTTTTTAAGAAACTTAGGCCCATATTTATAAATCGCTCTTAAGTCTGAGATCTATCTTGAGATGTTGTATTTATGAATGAAGCAGTATAATTAAGAATAAAATCGGCATCTCAAGATCGAACTCAGACTAGAAAGCTGCTTATAAATACGGGTCTTTAATTTCTGATGTTTCCTAACTTAAATCAAAACAATTGAATACTCATTAGCATACGTGTTTAGTTTAGATATTAATAACAGCCGACGTGGTGTCCAATAACGTCATTATAAATAAAATAAGAGTAGGTCCGAACCCTAGGCCGCGTAGGACCATTGCGACGCAGTGGCTACAGCGTTTGAGACGCGACGATTGTACTTTGACTTCTACTCGAAGGAATTAATAATCCCATCGCTCTGGTAAAAAGACACGATAATTAGGTAAAAACGGAGAATATAGTGACTTAAAAACTAGATTCCCTCTGCCTACAATGAACCCTATAGCAGGGTTCATTGAAAAAACGCTCTATTCTCATTTTCTACGTAACTTCCACACAGTATTTGTAGAATAAAATCTAATATCCGCATACTTAATTTTTCTAAAGATATAGAAAATTTGATTAAATTTCGTAATATTGGACAAGTTTACGCAAATGAGTAGAAATAGGCTTTTACTTTGATAATATTACATTTTATATCACCCAAAGCTCTATCCAGATTATATGTTAAACGCTAGTCCGTCGGTTGTCGTCATAAAGTTCTACGAATGAATAAATATCATTCTAATACCTCAAAATAGTCGACTATGACTCAGTCATATAAAAAAAATATGTTAAGGAAATACTACATACTATATACTCATCCGCTTCGTGTAACTAGAAAATATAAATAAAGATTTACAATAATAGCTATATATACTTATTTTATTATAAAGAAAATATTTAATTATATATAACACTTTGGTTAAGAGATTATTAGAACTAAAATATAATTTTAAATAAATATTTGATTTCCTCGATTGTGGATCGAACTCACAACCCGCTACCTAATAAAAATTAAAAATAATAAATTTAGTATATCTACATTACATAATTTCCATGGTCCAGTCACGGTACAGCCCTAAGCTTAGCTGAGCGAATCGTCAGTCATTTAAATATACCGTCTCTCTTTATCTCCATCCGAAAAAGCGAACAATGCCGGTGCGAGTATGATATGGAAATACTCAGAGAATATCAATTTTTATGAAAGCTGGCACAGCGTCTTTTTAACCACGTATTGAAACGTTATATTTTTTATGAAAATTATTCATATGGCTTTCTTTGTTTTTCCTTATTAAACATAAGTGTGACTGTAAAGGTTGTGGATTCGATTCCCACTTAAGGAAATTAATATTAATTATTTTCACTCTGGTGTCGAGGCAAATCGCTGCGTTGAGTTCCACCACTCAATACGCAATGCCTCTAGAATTCGGTGGAAAATTTCACCATTAAACCCATGTGTACACAGCAATATTTCGTATCTATAACATAGGGTATCTTTGCGTTAAGTTACAGTATGGATTCGTTTATAAATATTATTAATAAGAATGTAGGTAAAAAAACTAAAGTAATAAAACTCCTTTTGGAGATCACAAGAATCGTTATCGGAAGAATTTTCCACTCACCGCAACACGTACCTCGAAGGCGCGTGATCTATTCCAGAATACCTGGGGGAAGCTTGTCTTGTTCTAGCTTTAATATTAAAGGAATATAGCATTCCATATAATAGTACCATTTAGAAATCGTACTAAGACTCTACAAGTGGAATCTGGTGGTTAAGAACTTCTTAACCGGCTTGACCTACTTAAATTGAAATGTTCATACAATTTATATTCTAACAGACTTTTTCTTTTGTTTCGAGCTTCTAATACTTTTAATATATTTTTTAATCCAAATGTATAAAGTTTAAGACCTTATATAAAGAGTACAAAGAAATAAAACAGTCTTTCTTTGTCAAATGATTAACTTCATTAAATTTATGGTGGAATTCAACGCCGGGCTTTTGTCCAGGTGCCAGAGAGAAGAAATGAATATATTAACAGATAATTAGCATTTCCCCGAATGGGGATTGAACCCACAACCCCCAGCATCACAAAGATCTTTAGTTTTGAATAAAGTAGCAACGTAATTTATGTTTAAATTACGTTGAATCCGTACATTGAAGTGTATATTGTAGTAAGTGTATAGTGTATATTGTGTAAGTTTTACACAAGCCTAGCTGACTTTAGTAAGAGCAAACGTCCAATTAATTTTTAATAGAGATTAATTTTAATAGAATTTAATTAAAAACACGTGAATTACGTAGTTTTGAAACGTATATACCGCAAAGTGGTTTCCCGTTTCAAATGCAAGAGCACATTCACGTTATACAGCTGTAAAGTTATTATGGGGGGTTTTCCATAGCGTGAATAATGTTTGGAAAGTGCTAGGAATTATCGTTTTAAATTTATTTAATTTAAATATCTATGTACTATGGTCACTTTTATACTGCTACTACCAGCACTCTACCCAGCTGTTAATTTGATGTTTGTATTGGCTGTGGGTTCAATTCTTAACATTCTGTTCTCAGGTTCCCTCTGCTTAAACCTACTATGTTCGGGACAGAGCGAAAAGCTTGAACGTAGCTATGAATGATATCATTACAATTTTCTTTATAGATTATGTATTAACCCTAAGAGAATTACTTTCATTGAATAAATAGAAGTCACACCTAACAGTGGGTATCTACAATACTAATATAATATTACATGTAAGATAGCGACTTAGAATCCTTTTTTACGACGAGACTATAAGAACAGCTATATAAATAAACTCTTCAATCATAATATTTTTGCAAAATATTTTATATTATTATTTTTTGAGTCCAGTTGTGGCGCGTCCAGTTGTTGGACAAGTGCGAATGTAATAGAGACAGGCGGACATGTAACACGCATTTCCCTCAGATTTCCACAGAAAGTTGGACACGGAAGTATGTAAATGGGAATGAAGTGTCAACACTAAGGTACAAGGTTCCCTTTGTCTACCTTGTTACGTGCGGACGCGTAAAGAAAAAAAACCGAATATATTTTCTACTGACATATGACATATGAGGCATTGCGTGTTAAGTGACAGAACTCAACGCCGCGCTTTGCCTCGATGCCAGAGCGAAGAAATGAAAGCGCGTCTACATCCACCTTAAAGGCCGGCAACGCACCTGTAACTCCTCTGGTGTTGCACGGGGTCGTGGGCGGCGGTGATCACTTACCTTTAGGTGACCCGAACGCTCGTTTGCCTTGTCCTTTTACCATAAAATATATATATATATATATATATATATATATATATATATATATATATATATAAATTGAAATAAATATTTCATCTCCTCGAATGGGAATTGAACACACAACCAGTCGGTTTTACAGTAACACCTTGTGCCCCTACACCACGACTGGCCTCAATTATTATCAATTATAACTTTAAGCTATATTAAATTATATGGATGTCCATTTCTTGTAAAATCACCGTCCAGTCAGTGAATCCCCTCGTCTCCTCGACCCATGTCAAATCAACGATCAATCTTTTTAAGAGCTAAGTGTACTCTTAGCTTGTCTCCGCTTATCAAGATAAGGTAACTTTAATACCTTCCGAGGTAACTTTAATATACGGCGACAGTTTGGAAAACTTGAGATTACGTAAAAGTTATAAAACGACTGGATCTTAACTTTGTAGGTACGCTTCGTTTAGACTTTGCTAACTAAATTAGTAATTATGCTTTAATTTTTTCTAACTGAAATTAAAGTGAGATCTATAATGGAATTAATTATATAATATAGATAGAAGAAGAACTTAAAGGCGATAAAATAGAGAAAGGAAGAGAGTGTATTAGTACTGTTTAATGACCGTAGATGGCGATGGAGGTAGGGAGCCTGTATCTGTCGTTTTTTCTGACGTTCATTTATATAAATATAGATAAATTGATAAATAACAGAGTTTCTTAGCTTCACGCTATATCCCGCAACGTATAGCAGAGTAGACAGAGGGAATCAAGTGATAAGACGATATAGCATAATTATAACGATACAATTGTGTGTGTATATATATATACGTTGTCTGTCATTCCAAAGTGACATCCATCACTGAAAAGCATATAAAAGACAGCACGGGCGATTGATGTGGTTAGGACCTATTTGTGATTATACTGGGCTGGAGCAGTGAAAGGCGAGTGTTGTTATAACACAAAGGGCCCTGAAGCCTACAAATGTGGTCACAAGTCCACGACACTGCTCCAAGCTTCATATCGTTTAAAGAGGTCATTATTTGCTTTAATGTTTTCTCGTCAGAGGTTCTACTCTTCTTCTTCTTTTATTTTCCTTTTATTCTATTACATATATATAACGGTTTAAAGCTATATTTATTTTAGCTTCACGCTGTATCCCGCATTTAGGCTGAAGGAACCTAATGTTATGGAAACTTAATGTTTAAGACCTTCCGAATTCTGGAGGCATTGCGTGTTGAGTAGCGGAATTTAACGCCGTCTTATGCCCCTGGGCCATGACTGGCCTCAAATATATATATATATCAAACTAGTAAATCCATATCTATATCAAAATGTTAGCAACATTAAACGTAAAATTGAGTATTTTCAAATAAAATTGCGGTAATAACGTTTATTTATTTTAACCAGACGTGTTTTACGATGCATAATAAACGACCCGAGTCAAGATAGGGGGCGACAGGTAAGGACGCGTACGTAAAATACAGTATTTCATGAAGTTCAGCGGCGCGGGCGGGTCGGTACGTGCTTAGAGGATTTTTTACTATTTCACCCTTTTGTACACGTGAAGGTCACCCTTTATTAATAATATATTCTTTTTTTGTTCTTCTAGAGAAGAATATTTAATACTTGAAAAGATAAAGATATATAAAGCATTGCTTGCACAAAATTGTCATAAACTCAAGTAAAATAAAGATTGAGGTCTTCGTGGCGCAGCGGCACAAGGGTGTGATTGTAACGCGACGGTTGTGGGTTCGATCCCCACTCGCGGAAGTGAAATGTTTATTTACGTTTATATTTCCATTTCTTCGTTCTGGTCAGAAGACCAGTGCGAAAAATCCGAAGAACGAGGCAAAGTCTCCAGAATTCGGCATAAAGTGGGGAACGGAGTGTCTTAATACTGGATTCCTCTGTCTACCCTGCAGTGTGTGAAGCTGATTTCTTTTCTTATAAGACTATTAGATCGATCTTGCAAGATGTTAAAAAATCTGTATTAGCTTCTGCATTAAGAAATTAAAGTACAAATACAAAGAAAAATAATCTATAGAACAGTATCATGTACTCTCATTTGAAGAAATCCAACAATGTGCCTGACATTCTTTTGTAACGTCATTTCTAAGTAAACATTAATTTTATTACCACGCATCTCACGTATTCGAGGGACGAGCCGAGTATAGATAAAAAAACTTTTCCTTCTTCATTTTCCACCAACATATGTGAAAGAACACTATATCTTGACCATGACTATTACTAGGTATATATATATATATATATATATATATATATATATATATATATATATATATATATATATATATATATATATATATATATATATATATATATTAAGATAGCATTTTAGATATTATTCCGAATAAAATTTTCCTTACAACACATAACATAGCACACTCCGTGCTTTCCACGATAATTAAGGCCGTTGCTTGGTAAGTGATGGAACTCAACGCCGCTCATTGAGAAAACGAAAATAGCTTTCTAAATAAATTATTATCCAAAAATAAAATATTTCTATTTACAAAGTAAACTCTCACAGTGTGCAATGAACCGTATTGTAGTCCATTAGCAATCATATTAACGCATGCACTCGGGAATAAATCTTTTAATCCTCTTACGGCAAACAAATTAATATCGTCTCTCGTCCATTACTTAACTATCATTACAAATAATGCTATTTTAACTAAATATACATAGAGGCTAGTCGTGGCGCAGGAGTCCAAGTGTATGACTTTAAGCGTGTCTGGTCGTGGCTTCGATCCCCACTCGAGAAAAATTAAATATTTGCTTAAATTTATTTTTAATTGTTGCGTGACGGCACTCAACGCTACGCTCAACAGACAATGCCTCCAAAACTCGCCGGAAAAAAGGGAACGGAGTGTTTTAACACTAGATTCCCTCTGGCTACCCTTCTATGTGCGACGTGAAATGTGAAGCTGTAGGGCAGCGTGAAGCTGTTTTTTTTCTAAACATACATAAACTTAATTATGCTGTAAATAACATACATGTGTCAATACAAAATCTAATCACTTTGGTAGAATTGAGTTGTAACTAAAATATTGAAATATAAAGATTACATTGAAAAAAAATTATTTTAAAAGTTGAAATCAACAATTATCCAAAGAATCCAATTTTATAAGACTTTGCCCTCTGTTTCCACAGATGGTTTAAGTAAACCTCTGAAAAGGGTTATGGGATAAATATAAGTCCTCCAAGTACCTACACTAAATTGTCTAACATAATTATTTACATACTAATGTAATATTTATAAAAGAACTTCGATGTAACTATTCTTGTAAATCTTTAAATAAATAATTATGTAGAGTTAAAATAGGCCAAAGTGTTTTATAAAGGCCCAACGTGGGTTGTTTGTAAACTCATGAGATTAATAAATCTGGTCTAATTATAATTAAAAGAAGATCTAAATAATTCTACCTAAATATTGTGAACTTCAAGTAAAATCTTTTAAATTAAGATTATATTCTTGGTTATGTTTTTTGTATGAAACAAAACAATTTCAATAGTGATTATCTAAATTTGACACAGAGTTATATGATGTATAACATAGCCCAATTCTTTGCGTTGTTTTTCCATTTCTTTTTTAGCTTCACGCTGTATCCCGCACATAGCAGGGTAGACAGTAAATTAAAAAACCAAACCCGCAGCCTGTGTTCGTTCAATCTCGGTTAAATGGCAATCCCGCAAACAGCGGAACTAAGAATATTCAACCCCTCGGGATCCTGTTATTGAAGAGATTAGATTTAGGGAAAGTTGTGTGTGTATTTTTTTTCGTATACGCGAATCCCACTCCTTAAATCCCATAACCGCGACGCGGGATTGGAAAATTATAAGGGATACCACATTCATGAAACGGATTATAAAAAATATAAATGATTATAAATATAAATAATTTGTTTGTTTTATAAATGAAAGAAATAAATTATTATTACTAAATATTAAGTAAATATTAATATAAAGAAATGTAAGCGCTACGACTCTACACCGTAGCATAACCGCTACGACGCAGAATCATTAAGGTTCGTGTTCGTTAAAGGATCTCATTTCGGCTCTTTTTTTCTGTACCTAGCTTACCTTCTACCTATAAGAACTTCTTTGATCAAATAATATTACTTTTTTGTTGAAGATAATATTATTTATATGAAAGTTCATTTGTTTATGTATTCATTTAAGTAATCAGTTAACAATTACGTATATAATAACTATATCTAAATATAACAATGCCAAATTTATAAAATATAGATAGAGCTCAAATGGTCAAACCTAACTTAATATATATATATATATATATATATATATATATATATATATATATATATATATATATATATATATAATAAATAATAACTTAACAGAGGTTAGGCCACTTTTGCTTAGACCGATTCACTTCAAGAACGTCTCCAAAATGTAAACGGAAATATGAATTCAACGTTTACATAATCCAAATTGTTGGATAATTGAAAGACTTGAGTAAATAAATAACGAGAAGTAGGCTGATGTAACCGTATTTTACGAATGTTATATCATTTGTATTTACTTACGCCCGATGTCAATTATTAATCCTAATCCATAAACTGCAACCGTAGTATGATACAGCAATCTATTTTTTGAGTTTAGCTTGCCAATAACCAATCTAAGTACTTCATTTTCATCTCTTTTCAATCTCAGATTAGATAGCAATGTAGAACAAGCCAAGATTGACGTTAACTGCAGATAGGAGATTGATTATTAATATTGGATGTTAGTCAACTATAGTTAAACATAAGACCTCCAAGAGAAAACTTATTTTTTATTTACTGTTTTTATAACATAATTAAAATATATTTTAAGCTTCACATAGTATAGCGCACATAGCATATTAGGCAAAGGGAATCTGGGAACCTAGTGCTAAGACAATGCAGATCCCCACTTTCCGCTGAATTCTTTAGTGGCGTATCGAACACATAAATATTTATATATATATATATATATATATATATATATATATATATATATATATAAGAAATAAGTATATATTCAGAAGCCATAATCGTGAGCACCTACCAGCTAACACTTACCTAGTATTCGTTATTAATATCATATGAGAAATTTCTTTGATACGCAATATAAAAAAGCGTGAACCAAAAAGAGCTACAAGTTGTAGGTATGAATCTCACGGGAGGAAATCAAATATTTAATATTTTAATTTCCTTGATCTGGTGTCGAGGCAAACCGCGGCGTTAATTTCCGCCATTTACGCGCAAAACCTGCTGAATTTGGCAGAAAATGGGAAAATAAGACATGATATTAATTGTATTTAAGATAAATATTGACACAGATGCTGTAGCCTTAAAGGCAAAACGCGTTAACGTTGATTTATGGGTCTTACGATTTAACGATCTCATATATGTTAGAACTCGCATTTCAAAGTCTTCTTGAAACAAATTGCATATAATACATATTTGACAATTATAATAAAAAATGATAATTTTCTTAGAATCCTAAGATTCTAGAAATAAACTTACGAGTATTTAGAATCTTTACGATTACAATACATTAATCTGTTATTTTTTTAAAAAACACTATCACATTAATGACTTAGGAGGAATATTTTATATTTTTATTTCCTCGCCCTGGTAAGCCTGGTTTAGCCGTGTGTTCCCGGCTTAGAATAGGACCACCCTGGTACTGGTGGTGTCGTAAGAAGCGACTAAAGTACGAGTCACGTTGGAGGGAGAGTCACGTTGCCAACAATGGCGACACGCATGGGCAGACTCGACCGGAGCATTACCACCCCCGGCATTTAAAACCGGCGTGAAGTAGTGGCTTTATGCCACTGCGTTTCGCATTAGGTAATGCCGGGCTCCGGCGCCCAACCACCTCAAAAGCTGGCAACGCACCAGTAGCTCTGGTGTTACGCGGTGTCGTGGGCGGCGGTGATTGCTTACTATCAGGTGACCCGTACGCTCGTTTGCCATGCTTTTTCCATAAAAAAAAAACACTTGATTTTCTATGCCTACCCCACAATGCGTGAAATATCGTATATATATACAAATTTTAGGCATAAGCATCCTGTTAAAATTGTATTAAAGATATTACTGAAATTAAATAGGTAGCATCATGGCGCGGGCAGCGTCTGGCTATAGAGTGTAGACGCGATGGTTGACAGCCCCTTCCCCTAGGGAAAGCGGGGGTGCTGGTTACTTTCATTTCCCTGTCCTACGTGTGCAGTTGAGATCTACTATATTTATCAAATTCGGGAAGAAGACTCAGCGTCATGGCGCAGCGGCACAAAGGTGTGATTGTAACGCGGCGGTTGTGGGTTCGATCCTCACTCGAGGATTTCGTTTATATTTAAGGCAAAGCGCGGCGTTGAGTTCTGCCACTCAATACGCAATGCCTTCAGAATTCGGCAGAAAGTGGGGTCTGTCTACCCTGCTGTGTGAGGGTACAGCGTGAAGCTGATTTGAGAAGAAGAATGAGAACGGAGTACGTCGACACAAAGTTCTCTTTATCTATACGGGATAAAGTTCCTAGTAAGAAAAACAATCCCCCAAGTATCAAATATAATATGTTCCTTATACTTCTTCTTCTTATTACATTAGACCGCTACAAATTGGCGTGTAGGAGAGTCAAAGTCGTTTGAGCCCAACTAAACTAATTAACTAATAAACTTACGTAATTTATCTCGAGAATTTCACTGGCTTCAATCGTCTAGTAGATCCTTATTTTGTTTTTGTTTTAGTTGAGAACATTTTATTGTATATTTTCTTTTTTATATGAGAAATATATTTTTCATTAAGTTCTTGATGATAAGAGTTCGTTTAAATATTTGTTTTGATATTTCAGTTGAATTAATAAATAAAAAATATTTTTATATAAGACTTATATATATATATAGTTTTAAATGTACATATTTAGTGCTTTTATTTTAGCAAAATTTCAATATATTAGATCACTCTCGCTTCGTCTGTCATATATGACAGACAGTGAGTCAAGAAATAACCTCATATAATGTAGGTAGTTACAGTATTTTATAAATGAACTATCCGATATAAAATTCTTTTTCTATTCAAGCCTGTCGCTCTGCAAAATTCCCTCATTACTACAGTTATATAATACGAATACTGGTAGTCTAAGTTTAAGTTCAAACAGTACTTTAAAAACCATTACTTTAAAGTTACAAGTACAAATGCTAGCCGGTCTTGCACACAGATTTCTGTTCGATTATTTACAAAAAATACAAAAAAAAGCACGTTTATTGTATGAAAGCATAAATATTGTAGTATTCCTAATATGTATTTGTTATAGAGGCAATACAAATACATCATCTGTGAAAATTTCCACTTTTTAACTATTACGATTTATTAGAAATGGCCTTGTGACGGACAGAGAAACAGTGGAGTCTTATTAATAGTTTTTCTCTTTAGGTACAGCCCCTAAAATAATCTCTACAAAACTATCGTAGTGCTAGTGACTCTAGTTGCACTACCCATATTGTCAAATTCGTCTTACATAAGAAGGTCTGTCACAAAAAGATCTAGTTGATATACATTTCAATTGATATGGCTTGGTAAATAAAAATTTTATAATAGAATAACCTTTTCTTAGTAGATTAGAGTAATTTAAAAAAATGTCAGGGGTCTACAAATCTTATGCATATTTCTAACCTATCATAAAGCGTACAAAATGATATCGTTTTATTATTATTTATGGATTCACGCATCGCATATGCAGGGTAGACATAGGGAACCTGGGAATCTAGTGTGAGAATCTACACACAACCGTCGCGTTTACAGTCGAAAGCTTGTGCCTCTGCGCCTCTATGGCCTCGTGGTCGGTCTCATTTTATGCTGAGGTTGACGACGTTAAATTAGACACCATGAAACTGCTTTATCATGGTGTTTTCTTTTATTTAAAAATATAAATATTTCTTTTATTTATAAAATTTCATACATTTTTAGAGCTAATTCGTTATTTATTTTTACTACCCGTGCCCCCCGAGAACAGACAACATTGGCTCTGACCTCTGATCGAGGTTAAATGTCAGGCTTAACTAAGGTTGTACAGAGTACGCTCATACTATAAATTCAAGACAAGTATATTTTTATAATTAAGTTTACTCGTTTTAAATATGTACAAAACTTTAAGCAAAATAACTTTTGAACTTGAAAATTATTCCTTTCTTCAGAAAGGGCAGAGAGAGTAATATTATTATATTTAATTAAGTTTCTTGCTATATATCCTTACCAAATCAAGGCCTAAGACACACAGAATTTCCAATTTCTGCCTGAATTCGGGGACATTGTATAGAACTCTACCCCACAGCTTTAGTTTGCCATCTTGAAATAGTTAACGTAAGAAAAATAATGAATTGCTTGACCTATCGGACTAAAGAAAATACAAAAATATTTGTATTGCTGTATTGATTCCTTCAAAATAAGTACAAAACTTTAAGCAAAATTACGCTTAAACTTAATTATTATTGCTATATTTCGAAAATAGCAGAGTTTCCCAAAAGAAAAGCTAGTAATAGCAGAGTATCCCAAAAGAAAAGTTAGAAATAGCAGAGTATCCCAAAAGAAGTGTTAAATGTTAAATAACACCAGATTCTCTACTTAACAGTCAGCACTAGATTCTCTTGGGTTACTCTGCTCCCTTTAGTAGTAGTAACACTCTATAATCCATTTTACGTCTGAAATCAAGACATTGTGTTGAGTGACGGTACTCAACGCCACATTTTTGATTTGCCACAGTGGAGAAATGACAAAATTTAGTAGTGTCACGATGTTAGTTCAATATTGATTATTCCGGCAAGTAAAATAAATATATCTAATTATTTCATATATATTTCTTATGATAGAAAAATGGCACTATGCCGCTATGTTACTAGATATGTACCTTTTTATTACTATTAAATTGTAAATTGTCTTTACTAATCATTCAATATTATATTCTAAAACATATATATATATATATATATATATATATATATATATATATATATATATATATATATATATGTGTATATATACTCGTATATCTATATATTTTTATATTTTTTATATATATATATATATATATATATAT
>DWGR01002238.1:0-14090 GCA_018247715.1 Heliconius burneyi
AAGGAATTCGGTAACGAAAGGGTTAATCTGCTTCACAAAATATTACGTTATCCAATGGTAACGGTAGCGGTAACGGTAACGGGCGTAGCGTACGTCTACGCGGCGCGAGCTCGCGGCGACGACTGCCGACTGCGTTACTATAGCAGCCGCCGCTACGCCGTAGCTCTAACGCATTACAGACCTTTTATAACGATGGTAAATAAACAATGTTGCATTTATTGCACTTATGATGTAAATTTGATTGTACTTCTTTCTTTTTATGTCGGAATATTACGTGTTTTCTTATCGGTAGTGTGTTTTATAATAGTTGAGGGTAGATAAATATTTTAAAATACGGTTTTATATTAGTTTGTATTTTTATTTTTTAATTTATTAGGGCACGGAGTGTTTTAGCACAAGGTTCCTTTTGGCTACTCTGATATGTGCATCATACAGCGTCAAACTAAAGCAATATTATTATGGTTTCTTTCTTGTTTGGTAGTAACTTTGTCTGAATACTTCATTATCGATTTACTATCCATAAGTTTAATACTAAAAGTACTTTGAACTAATGGAAATTATTAAAAGTAAATGCTAGATTTACTTTTTTATATTTGAAGTCAAAAATCGATAGCACTGACTTGTTGGAAGAAGTTGACGAGATTATAATTTATTTATTTATTTTTATATTGGGAAACCAAAAGCGGTTATAATACTTAAAGCTAATACATATCTATAATACATTAGCCAGTAAAGTCTCCACTTATGCATCAGACATGGAGTGAATACAATAAAAAAGAACTTTATACTTACATAAAAAATTTAACAAAAAAAAACTATGTAAAGGATACAACAAGTTGCTGAATTACGATTTTTTATTGGGATTTACCCTTAATTTAATCATACCGCGGACAAACATTTGTGATCTGTGTCTATTTTTGTATATTTATTAATCTTTTAAATTTATGATGAGTATGTCATTATATGTAGAAGAAGCTAAAAAGGAGTTCATTCTGTATAAATCTATTTTTTCACTTCTTTACACAAGCTCTAACATTCTTAAGCCCAAGACGATAACTAATGACGTATATTAAAGGTCAACAGCCCACAGGATTACCTATTGTAAGCTCGCCTCAGTTCAATGACAAATTGCTCCTTAATTATCTATAGCGTGCTATGATTTAAGCACTCATGTACTCGTATATAGGCATGGATATATGACAATGCAGATCGTTAAGGTGGTCTAATAATATATTATATTTATACCGATACAAGTTATATTATTGATTTGAAATTATGTTAGAAACTCCTTAGTGTTGATTAAGTACTCGTATATCCTTTTGTGTCACTTTAAAATTAGATTCACGGTGTATTCCGCATACATCAGGTATGTAGAGGGAACCTCGTGTTATCGCCGAATTTCGAGGCATTGTTTCAACTCAACACCGGACTTTTTGCTATAGTGCATTTTTCTAGAATTCATTGTCTCAAATAGGAGGGAATCGAACCCACAACCATTTCTGGCCCCTGCGCCACGACAGTCTCGCTGTAAGAGCTCGCTCGCAAGAGTCAATATAAACTACCCACTACTGTAAAGTGATGGCTAGTTCATATTGACTCTTGCCTCCAGTAAAACACAAAATCTTAGCTAAGCCTGAAGTGTGGCTTTAGGCGACGTTACTGCAATCGACAAACATACTTCATTGAAGGGAATAAACCTCTCATCGTAAAAGTTTTTTCAACGACTTAAGAAATATCTACACATTAATACAATAAATAATAAATAAAACAAAAAAAAGATGCTAAATTTCATTTTATATATTAAAACGAAAATGTAATAATATACTATGAAAAATTCTGTTAGATTTTATGAACCAGAGTGTGAGCTCTGGTTCACAATTCCGCCACTCGATGCACAAAGCCTCAAAAATTCGTCGAAAAGTGTGAAGCGGAGAGTCTTAACACTAGACTCCCTCTGCCTATCCTACTTTATGCGGGATACAGCGTGAAACTGAAAAAATGGTTAATAAGAAAACTTTTTCAAATAAAATTTTCAATCACCCCTAATTACTAAGGACACGTGTGAGTCAAGTTCCCGTTATGAAATTTCAATATGTGCTGCATCGCCTCAAAGGAATCGCGTGCTCCAAGTATTCTACTTGATTGGAATACCGATGGCATCTCTCATGTTTATAACATAATTTACGTTATTGATTTAATTAAACGGACTTTAGTTGTAGATATTTTATAATTAAGAATAATTGAAACGTCTTACATTTATCTCATCTTGAGTGATTAGATGGTAATTTGTAATCAGTTGTAATAGAACCTGTATGTACATTACATAAGAAGAATTTGTCAGCTGGTTTAAATCTAATATAGTGAAAATTACAATTAATTTTATATGAGGCCATCGTGGCGCAGCGGCATAAGGTGTGGCTGTAACGCGACGGTTGTGGCTTCGATTCCTACTCGAGGAAGTGAAATATTTATTTACGTTTATATTTCTATTTCTTCGCTCTGGTGTGCGTGTGTGGTGGTGGCAAAAATGTGGCGTTGAGTTCTGCGAGATAAAGCGTGAAGCTGAATTTTATATAATGCTGATCTGTATATTTTTTGCATTGAAATGAAAATGATTAGCATTATTAATGTAGATAAACCGGCTTTAATTGTAGAAGTTGTTGTAATTAAAATTAATTGTACCATTAGATATTCCTTATCTTGAGTGATTAGATGTTAATTATTTTATTTATGATATTGCAACAGTTTTACATATAATGAAGGTGTCAGCTGGTTCAAATTGAATGCAGTGAAAGGTTGTACGAACTCTACAGGTAAAAATGTAAAGAAATAATTAGGAAAAAAGATTTTCCTGGATAAAAGAGTTAGCTCGATCTCTATATTTTTTGCATCGAAATAAACATTATTTGTATTATTGATTTAGTTTAATTGTAGAGATTTTATAATTAAGATTAATTATATCGTCTTAGATTAATCTTATCTTGAGTTATTACTTATTATGTTAATTTAGACTTATAAATAGAACCTGTTTGGTTTATACATTTATAAGGAGGATGTCAAGATTATTTGTAGATGTCAGCTGTTTCGAATATAATATAACGAAAGTTTACATACGAATTCTGAAGGTAAAATTGAAAGGAAATATTTAGAAAAAGTTTTTATTTCACTTCAAACAAGTTAACTTGATATCTTTATTTTATTTCATAGAAACTAACATAATTTAAATTAAATTAGTTAAACGTACTTTAATTATAGAAATTTGATAACTAAGTTTAATTGTAACGTCTTAGTTAGCCCTTATCTTGAGTGATTAGTTGTAATCAATTGTAATATTACATTCGTTTTGTATATACATTACATAAGAATAAGAAGAATTTGTCGTATTCAGCTGGTTTAAATCTAATATAGCGAAAGATAGTACAAATTTTGAAAGTAGAATTGAATGGAAATATTTAAGAAAAATAAAGACTTTCCTAGATGAAATAGTTGACTTGTAACTATATTTTTTTATATAGAAATAAAAATGGGGGACCCATAGTCACGTTGAGGCCGTCGTGGCGCAGCGGTACAAGGTGTGACTGTAACGCGACGATTGTAAGTTCTCTCCCCACTCGAGGAAGTGAAATATTTATTTACATTTATATTTCCACTTCTTCGCTCTGGTGATTTTATTTTGCCTCCAGAATTTGGCAGAAAGTGGGGAACGGAGTGTCTTAACACTAGATTCCCTCTCTATCCTGCTGTGTGCGGGATACAGCGTGAAGCTGACTTTTTTTTAAATAAAAATAATTTACATTATTAATTTAGGTAAACAACATTAATTGTAGAGATTTTATGATTGATATTAATTGAAAGATCTTAGCTATCCCTTATCTTGAGTGATTAGATGTTAATTTGTAATGAGTTGTAATATTCTACCGGTTTCTTATATAAATTATAAAAGAGAAGGAGGACTGTCAAATTTGTAGATGTTAGCTAATTCTATAATCTACTTTTTTTTTCTTCTCTACATTTTTTGTTATCGAAATTAACATAATTTACATTATTAATTTAATTAAACAGACTTTCACTGTAGAGATTTAATAATTGAGATTAAATGTAACATCTTAGTTAACTCTTTTGAGTGATTAGATGTTAATTTGTAATCTGTTGTAATATTACACCTACTTATAAAACTTCTACCTTCCTATCTTCTTATAAAAGAAGGATGTCAAATTTATTATTTACTTCAAGTCATCTGGACTAAATTTAATACAGCAAACGTTTGTACGAATTCTGAATGTAGAATTAAAAGAAAATATTTAAGAAGAAAAAATAAATATTCCTGTATAACAGCGTTAACTTGATCTCTTTATTTTATTTCACGGAAAAAAGGTTTTACTTTATTAATTTAATTAAACTGACTTAAATAATAGAGAATTTTTTTGTCATATCTACCCGGGTTTGAACCGGGGACCTTTCGATCTCCAGTCCACTGAGCTATATCCCAGATAGTTATGAGAGATCAGATGTTAATTTGTATTAAGTTTTAATATAACCTGTTTTGTACATACATATTATAAGAAGGATGTGAAAAATTTTATTTGTAGATGTCAGCTGGTTCAAATTGAATGCAGCGAAAGTTTGTACGAATTCTGAACGCAAAGTTGATAGGAAAAATATTTTCTTAGATAAAAGAGTTTACTTGGGTTCGAGTTTAATTGTGTCATTATTATATTCGAGGACCTTGTGGCGCAGCGGCATAAGGGTGTGACTGTAACGCGACGGTTGTGGCTTCGATCCCCACGCGAGGAAGTTCTACGTGATATTCGCTCTAGCGTCAAGGCAAACCGCGGCGTTGAAATCTATCACTCAACACGCAATGCCTGCAGAATTTGGCAGAAATTTGGAAACGGAGTGTCTTAACACTAGGTTTCCATTGCCTACCCTGCTGGGTACGGGATACAGTGTAAAGCTTATTTTAATTCTTTTTGATTTACTATTATATTTCTTTTTAATATGCTTTAAAAATATATAACTGATAGAGACAAACACAGAACTCTTCTCTTCAGGTTTTCGTAGTTAAGTAATAAGACCCACGTTTTCAAAAGGTCACTGATACCTACGTAACTAAATGTGAAGCGAAATTTTGCAGGTCAAGGCCGGTCTTAGACTTTGTTACAAAAATAGATATTCGCTAACAACATAAAGAGTAGAAGAACTGGAGACTAAATTTTATTTTGCTTTTTATGTCCAAATATAAATTAAATTAATGCTATAAAGTGTGTAAAAAAACTTGTTATCTTATCTTATCTTTAGAAAGCCGAACTATTATGCAGAACTTGTGAGTCGTATAGGTTCTTGTAATTATTTTCTCAATGTTATATATACGTTGCACAAATATATTCACTTTCATTGTGATACTATAAATTGATATAAGTCTGTTGGATATAACACAACCAACTTTAGTTCTATAATAATACATTTATATTATTTTACTAGATAAATAATTAAATATACATTTATATGCATTTCCTTAGCACAACAGGGAACCTGGGAACCTAGTGGGAGGATCACACGACTCAATTTCATTATTTATATACTTTTTTTTCACTTCACGATGTATCCTGCATGTGTTAGAGCAGGCAGACGGAGCCAAATGTATATACTAAATACATTTCCAACGCTAATTGCCCCAACACTAAAATCCATACACATAAATTAGGTGGACAGTCAAACAAAAACCTGTTTAGAAAATAACAAATGCATATAGAGAAACTCTATGCTAAACGTAATAAAGATTAAATTACTTTATTTTGATCACCCATAACTTATAATACTGTCGTTGGTTCATATAGTGATGTAAGGTTCATACAGTGATGTAAAATACAGCATTAATTAAATTAATGGACCGAATTGGGGACTGCAGCAGATGGGTACCCACAGACACACTGGGGATATTTCGCTATATGCCACCGCAAGCCTGTTTTTTATATGTGGTACAGAAATTGTATTATCATGAGGGCAGGATTCCATGGATATATCTTTTTTGTCATATTAAGTTAGATAATATATTGATTTTTCCGGTTGTAAGTTCAAATTAAATATCTTTTTAACTTAGCCTACTATATCTATATAGATAGAAGGAACCTACTGATAAAACACTACGTTACCATTAAGACACTTACGTTCTCCACTTTCCTTGACTTTCCTTTGCCAGAGTGATGAAATGAAAATGTTCAGTATTGGATTCTGCCGAGTGAAAATCGAACCCACAATCGTTTACAGTGAATTATATAAAATAACAAAGATGTTACGTAATTTATAAGTATATTGGCTGAGTCATTATTGGTTATGTCTAATAAGCAGACAGACGTGGGTTAGATATCCACTTACGACACATTTTATATTATAAATTTAAAAAAAAATAAAGTTCATTTATAAACTTACAAAACCACAGACTTCAAACTATATACGCTAACACTTAGGATTTTTAATTTCAACATACGATATCCATAAGGTTAAATACTGGGTTCTTTCTACCTATCCTGCTGTGTGCGGGATACAGCGTGAAGCTGATTTGATTTTAACCAGAACCCAGTTCCATTACATATTATTGCACTCTACAATATAAGATTTAATTATCTTAGCGAGGTCAAATTTACGAACGCGTATATAATACTTAACTATGAGTATCGCCCACGTGGTATTATTCAATGAAGTTGTTTCAAAATGCAATGCGCGTTCTCGATATGTTTGAGAAAGAACTTTAGTAGTTACTTTGGCTTAGAAAACGTATAAGAATTTAAACCAGGAGGACCATCAGGAGGCGCGGGTTCGAGTCCCGTTAGGTTTATTTTTATACGTTTTCTAAATTGTTTAGTTTAAAAGTTTTTAGCCGTGTGTTCCCGGCTTAGAATAGGATCACCCTGGTACTGGTGGTGTCGTAAGAGGCGACTAAAGTACGAGTGGGAAAGTCACTGCCGGTCACAGTAATTGCCGGGCTCCGGGGCCCAGCCACCCCAAAAGCTGGCAACGCACCAGTAGCTCCTCTGGTCTTACGCGGTGTCGAGGGCGGCGGTGATCACTTACTATCAGGTGACCCGTACGCTCGTATTGTGTGGCGTAACTAAACATCGTAATTTTACCTTGGTGACACAACGACGAAATTGTAATATTAAGAAATAAAAATTCATGCCGGCGCGATAACCCGCAACTGTCGCATTACAGTCAAACCCTTGTACCCTTGCGCCATGACGGCTTCTGTTATTTATAAGATATCGATTTATTATGATTTATGTGGGTGCTACAATACGCAAAATAGACATTGAAACAAGTTGTGAATATTCTTAGTATTTAAATGTTTTAGTTTTAGTCGGTAATTAAGTATGATATCGTCACCATTCGAGGCACAAAAGCACAAACATCTGGCAGTAACCGTGAGAGGTTGTGGGTTCGATTACCACTCGAGGAAATGTAATATCTTTGTTTTGTTGTCGATGCAAAACGAGGAATTGAGATCCGCCACTCAAAACGCAATACCTCCGGAAAGTGGCAAATGGATT
Organism: Heliconius burneyi; assembly: GCA_018247715.1. Taxonomy (NCBI): domain Eukaryota; kingdom Metazoa; phylum Arthropoda; class Insecta; order Lepidoptera; family Nymphalidae; genus Heliconius; species Heliconius burneyi. The sequence goes on from DWGR01002238.1 coordinate 7,545, forward strand.
GTCATATCACTACGTTTTTCGTTTTCGTTTTTCGATTGAGCAGTATGATGTTGGCCTTATGGGCCTCTACAGCGTCACCGGACTTTGGCAGGCCGAGCTAGAAGAGCTCTGACCTTGGCATATCATATCACTAGGCTCCTACCCTGCTATATACGGGATACAGCGTGAAGCTAAAAAAAATAGCATAATATAGGTAAGAGGCCCAACAATTGGTCAGCACAGGCTAGTAGATTTAATAATAATATCAATAGATATAGACGCAGTGTCAGCCAACGCGAATAATTCTGAATTATATTTTGCATACTGTACTGTAGTAGTCCGCGGTTCCAATATACTCATGTGGTATTCGTCTCTCAATCAACATAATAACCAATGTACGAAGCCACCTCCGTACATTTTCATATTCGAGGCAAATTTGATGAATTATTATATTATATCTATTAATAATAAAACAGTAAAAATATTTTGTCTGTACATTTAATATTTTTGACTGAAAAGGATAGAGGGACACTTAAGAAGAATAATAGAAAGCAAAAATATTTTATTTTAATGTCTTGTGTGTCTGTCAAAAATTATCAAAAATTATCAAAGCAAAAATATTTCGAAAGTACTTAACTGATATACTTCAAACTTTCAAAAATTGCTTTGTGTTAACTCAACTTAATATCTAAAGTTTGTTTCATCAAAATCGGTTTATTAAAAAAAAATTCATACACGTATGATGTTTTTCTCGTAACTTTGATATTTTACTTCATAATATAAAAATATAATTTTATAAGATAACCGCGATTTGCAAAGGAAATAAAAAGTAACAAAGGAGATAGGGCAGGAGCTTTTCTCAGAGAAATCAGTGAAAGGCTGCTTAGAAAAAAAAATTTTTTATATATTCTTTATGTCAGTCAGAAGTACGTACTTCCACCTACACATATGAATAGAATTATGATAACAGTTAAATTAGTAGAAAATATAGAAATTTCATCAAATTTAACAATGATCACAGGGTGCCGGCCAGAAACGGACTTAGTTAAAAATAACTATTAAATATAAAAGCAACGCAAGTTCAAACACAATAACAACTACATGGCCACGTGGTTAAATAACAATTAACGTTTAACGGCCTTTAATTTCGCAGCATCCATTTACAATTATACATTTATTGACACGATCTCGTATTTACTCATTAGAGCGGGGCCCCGTTGCTAGGCAACGGCACGCTCGAAATTTTCTAATTTCACCCTTTACCGGGGATTACCCGTTAGCCAGGGTGGTACCACCACCAGTGTAAGTTGAAACATAAATTATATATCGCTTATGTTATATATGTTAAAATATTGAACACACACGGAATTTTAGAGATTTAGCTCAAAAAGTTGTGATTTATGGGAAATTATCATAAAATTTCTGAATTAAATTCTTATACTAGTAATAGTAGTAGTAATAACATCTGTCTGTAAATGCGTGGTAGAACGTTCGAATTTATTCGATCTCCACCCGGGCCAAAGAATATTTTCTATTCCCGAATGATTGACGGAAAGCGGAGAACGGTGAGTTTATTTTCTGTCTATTTATGTTATATAAGATTTCTCATTAAAAAGTAATAAACTAAACACGCCTGAATAGAAATAATATCTTATGGAACTTCATACAATATAGCTTTATACGATTTTAATCCTTTTCCTTATATTGGTAATGAAAATATTGAGGTCGTCCGTTCTAATGCTTCGGAAGAATAGAATGGAAATATAGGTTAAAACCGTATTACCGACGTTAAAAGGTAATTTCAGTTAATATAAAGTTAACGAATATTACAGAATATTGTGGGATTTACCTCACTATAGAGTTCATAGTGGTTGTACTCATTAAAATATATGATATTATTAAAATATAGACTGCAACGCGGCGGTTAGGGGTTCGATTCGACGTGAGGAAGTGAAATATTTATTTACGTTTATATTTCCATTTCATCGCTTTGGTGTCGAGGCAAAGCGTGACGTTGAGTTCTGCCACTCAACTTGTAAAGCCTCCAGAATTCGGCAGAAAGTGGGGAACGGATTGTCTTAATACAAGGTTCCCTCTGCCTACCCTGCTGTGCGCGCGATAGAAGTGAAACTGATAAAAAAATAAAATATATGTATATGATACATATATATTCTTTTTTAAAAAAACTAAAGAAGTCTTCAATTTCTCCCTTTATTACCTACAAATTACGGAATAACGGCAAAATACATCAGTAGCAGAACTACACTAGACTAGAGGTGACTGAAGAGTTAAGACATTTAATGTAATTTTTTCGTCAGAATAAGAGAAGTAAGATAAAAAATTGAGGAATGTAACAGTGGCGGAAGTCATAGCGTGCAAGTCAGAACTTCATCTAACCAAACCGAGAAAAAGAATATATATCATTCTCCCCAATCATCACGATTGTTTCAAACCAATAAAAACTACATAATCACAGTAAATCTTTGCCGTTTCTCTGGAAACATATACAAAAGCAATCTTGAAAGCTGAACCAGTGTATTGCAAAACAGAGGCATGAGAATTCTCTTTGACTAGAATTCTAGAATACAATACTAATAGTAACAGTTCCAAGGCGTAAGACTTGTACCAAAGACACTGTAAGGGTCCGCTTCCAAAGCACAGCTTTAATTTAGTCAAGCTATAGAAGCTATGACTTGATGAAATCGAAAATTGGGGCAGATAGGGGGTAATTGAGTGTTAAGTCACTACTAGGTACTAAGTTCCCTTTACTAATGGCCAACAACTTCACTTAAGTACCAAAATAAATGATATTCCATTCATTTTAATATTTCTTACTACGAAGTACAATAAAGACCAAGAACTATATGGAAAATTAGCAAGTCCCCAACTCAAAGCTTTAAGTTGGGAACATGCTAGCTACGATTAAGACACTCGTCGCGCCACTTAGAGACAACTGGAACAGGCGCTGCCACTAGCAGAGGTGACAGATTGCATGATTGCTCAGACGGTAACAGCCATAGTAATAATGTAGGGTGTGAATTTGGTAATATATGTACAAATAATGATAAAGCCTAAGTAAGACACGAGGTTTTTAGGGTTATTTAAGACAATTTTTTTATTTGGATTTTTGACAAAAATAAAAAAATATACAAATAAAAACTGATATTTTCAATAATTAAAAAATAAATATAAATTTAAATTATTTTGATTTATAATTCAAATGTTACCTATATATTATAACTCTAATTTTTAATTATTATTATATGCTGTAATTGTTTTGTTTTAATTGAAAAAACTATTATCCAATGCAGTATATTTTTTCTTTTGAAGACGATGACCAAAAAAAATAACAACAAACGAGTCTAACATATTTTGTAATAAAATAACTCTTAAAATTTATTTTATTAAAAGCATTATAATGAAATAGGTCAAACTTCTTATGGAAACGGTAAAGTCATTAAAATGTATTAATTCCCTTTGCAACGCTAATACGACTTATCTAACATACGTTCTACTAAGAAGCGACAGAGCCCTCAAAGGAATTAATTATATTATAACATAGATATTTACTAAAGTTACTTAATAACCATTGTATCTGGAAACGAATATAATAATAATTATACCTACATGTTAAAAAAGGTAAGGTTAGAATTATAAAAAATCCGGTTATCAAATTAGGGATTTGCTAATAATTTTTTATCGTATCTTAGTATTGCGTAATAAATAAAAAAATAGTGACTCATCATTTCACTTACTATAGAAACGTAACCAAATGTCTCTTAGACTTAGTTTTTATCAATACCCGACTAGATAACCTAATTTTCATAAATTTAATACAAAAAAAAATATTTTAACTTTAACAAATATATATAAAAAAAAAAAAAAGAAAATTGCAAAGTAAAATAAAAAAAGAAAATAAACACAAAAAGGAATTTAGCAGAGCGTAGTTTCGATCTACGGACCTCTGGGTTATGGGCCCAGCACGCTTCCACTGCGCCACTCTGCTCTATACAAATCTTGTGAATTACTGTATCATGTTCGTGGGATAGTGAAAATGAGTAACCACATTCTTATGCAATGTACGACTTATCATTCTTATAAAAAGAATCAACAAAAAAGATATTTGAAAAAACAAAAACTTCGACTGTATAAAAATAACTTTTTAGTTAGAATTCATTATAGTAATATAACGATAATCATGGTATATCTTTATGAAAATCTCGCATTGAGGAGCTGGAATTCGATACCCATATAGTGTGGTATTCGAAACCAAAAATATTTTTATCACTAAGTAAGATGGCGTCACCTATCTAACAACACCTGGGCTGCTAAAACGAATCTAACGATATCAATTACGTAAATCCGTTCAGCGGTTCTGGAGATATGAGGTAATAAAAAATAATACATACAAGGTACGCGCGAAAAACATAACCCTTCCTTAGCAGTCGGGAAAAATGCTATAAGAGAATAATTTATTTATGCAATATATGTTTCAATGTACAAATTTTAATAACATTTAATTAATTTCACTAATTAAAATAAAATATTAATAAATATTACAAGAACGAGCTTTTAAGATTTTTATGTTCTATTGTATTTTACGAATCAAACCCATTTGATGCTCTTTGAATTACAAACAATATCTATTATATTACAATGTAATTTTATTGTCATCAGAACTAAAATCTAAATTTTCAGAAGCTGAACAAATTGGGTCTTGCAAGATTTCTTATACTACGGGCAAGTCCAATAAAAGCTTGTAATAAAAACCAAGAGGAGAAATTATAATTATTTGATTATGAAATTATTTTCATTTTCCGAGACTTGAGTTTTATCACTTTATATGCAATGTCTTAAAATCTGGCGGAAAACAGAGAACGGAGTGTTTTTAAACTATTTTATGCCCATGTAGTAATGTGCCCAACAAAAAATAAGTCACCACCGTGTTCCATATATCATAGTAACATGTACAAAATTAAAGGGCCCGCCGAATTTCCGGTTTAGAAAAAAAAAAACACCTGTCCCTTCGTGGGTAATGGCGTTAAGATTTATCTCCTATTACACGAAATTTTAATGTAACGTACACCGGACTAATGTGAGGCGCGTGCTAAATATTTATTTTCAAGTCGAAACGGTCGGTAAATGTTTGTTTAGTGAGGATTCGCACTTCGACGGTTTACAAGTGGCACGGGTTCAAATCCCACTACGTTCAAATTTTTTTACGTCTTTTAAATAATTTGGATTTACACTATAAGGATGGTCACGGTTCATCTCATTATCTCATATTCTTGCATGAGAAATATTCTTATATGTATATGAATACCGGCCGGAATACTAGCATGAATGCTCTCTTGTTTCTCATATAAGAATATTTAAGCAGATTGAGATTGGACCAAGAACGAACCTTGACCGGCACTGTATTGTGAATGCTCCCTTAGAATTTCACAGATAGTGTAAATTTGACGCTTAAATTGATATTGTATATATTTTTTTAATTTTATGTATTTATAAGTAGTAGGCAAAGAGAGTAGTGACTCATATTCATTTTCAATTTTCCATGTATAAAAAAAAGAATAAATAATTGGATGAATAGAAATAAAATATTTCGACAATATCATTTAGATTTTATTTTGAAATATTAACAACATCGAGGTCGTCGTCGTAGCGTAAGAACAGAAGCGTGCGACCGTAAACACGACCGTTGTGGGTTCGATTTCCTCCCGGGGGAATGATATATTTAACATTTTCATTTGAGATGTTGAGCTCCGCTACTTAACACGCAATACCTCGAGAATATGATTGAAAATTCGAATAATTAACAAAAAAAGATACGAAATATACATTGACTAATTAATTTAAATGCCTCTGGCTTCGAAAAATTTTTATAACTTCCAACATATCCATTACCACTTTAGTTAATTTAGAATCCGTAATAAGAAAAGAAAGAAAAGTCATGCAAAAAAGTGAAGAAAACCCATTAAACCACTTAACAAAGGCCCGTAGCGTCTGATTTTTGCCATAAAATTATTATAGGCTGAGGGATCGTGGGTAATGGTCACATTGACCACTGGTCCGGAAACTTGCGATAAAACTGAATTATAGATCATTTTGGGATGACTCTTACCAAAATTAATTTCTAAAAGCCGAGTGCTAGCTCAATGTAAATCTTTGCAGAGTAGTGGTTTTATAGTTGATGGTAATTAAATTCGCTTCAGCTATTTTTCACTAAACATGAGGCCAACCATAACGCAGGGGTAGAGCCGTGTGATTGTTAACGCGACAGGTTGTGGGTTCGATCTTCAGTTGATAAAATTACATATTTAATATTTTTATTTACTCATTGGAAAGTGGGGAAAGAAAGTGAAAGTGAAAACAGAGCAAAGTGGCTTATTGGAAACGGGGAGTCTTAACTCTAGGTTCCCATGTTCCCCCTACTAACCCTGCTACGTGTGAGTTTAACAAAATATATAAAGAAAACGGTCGTAAAACGCAAGCGATATTCGCTCTACCGATTACATAGAACTGCTTTAAATGTTTATAAGTTGTTTTTTCTTACTACGTTGTCTT
>DWGR01002239.1:0-14086 GCA_018247715.1 Heliconius burneyi
GTCACAATAATTTAGATGCATGTTGTAGTGTGGAATATTTAAAGAGTTATTATTATTATCAGGTACAGCTTTAGCTTTATTTCAGGCATAGGAAACCTAGTTAAGACACTCCGTTCTCAACTTTCCGTTGATTTCTTAAGACTTTGAGGCTTTGGCGGTGAAATCCGCCACTTAACAGGCAATCAGCGATCTCGGGCGATCTCTTGCCACCTCTCCTAGTACCGTAATAGCAACGTAAGGCTTAGTGGTAGCACGTCGACAATTCCAACAGACGCAGGAACAAGTCATGTTAAAAATCGAAAATTACTTTTCTGACCCTATATAAATATATAGCATTATAAATACTAAATATTTTAAATGTATTTCAAATTTTTACTAATACTTGTTAAAGGAATCACATTAAAATACGAACATGTTATATGAATAACAAAATTTCAATATATGCGTAGTAGTTGAATATGTAGAAAATAGCTTGTACTCTACTCTTATGCATTCATAAATTTATATGCCACGTGTACCTAAATTATCTCGGAAAATGCGTATTTAGAAACGTAATATGTTATGTAGGTACATTTATTAGTGTAGATACTAACAATCTATGTATGTTGTATTGATAAAAAAAACTCTAAGTAATTCTTACGATTATTTAATTTTCTTCTAGGTCCACGCTTGATCCCTAGCAATATCTTGTTATTTCCCAGAGCCAGAGAGAACGGAGCGCCAAACATTTTGGTCTTCTTAGATCTCTTTCACCTCGTCCACTGTCATCAATTTCTTCATACATACCATCTGGTGGCAGAAAGTGCTCTGAAAAATTGAATGGTTGTGGGTTCGATCTCCACTCGAGGAAAGCAATATTTATTTAAATTTATATTTTCATTTCTTCGCTCTGGTGTCGAGGCAAAGAGGGGCGGTCAGTTTAGCCACTAAACACACAATGCTTCCAGTATTCGGTGGAAAGTGGAGATCAGAGTGTCTTATTACTAGATTCCCTCTGCCTACCCTGCTGTGTGCGGGATACAGCGTGAAGCTGAGTAATAACACAATTAAGCATAGGTAGTGGTTTGACATGCCCATTGCCCATGACTAAGTATGATGACTACAATTTAAAGTCAGGTTCGGTGGGAAAATCTTGTTTATAATATAATATTATGTAGGTACACTTTAAGCATGCCTTGAGTTTCGTAAATGTTTACGAGGCGAAAAATAAAAGAAAAGAAGTAAGTTATTATTAAAGATAATTGTTGTATGTTAATGTCTTTCACGCAGTATCCCACATATAGCGGGATAAGTAAAGGGAACCCAGCGCCCACAACGCCGTTCTCGCATTCCTGTATTGCGAGTTATTTGACGAAACTTAACGCTGCGCTTTGTTTTGTTACCAGAGCGAGGAAATGAAAAATAATTTTCCCGTTTCTCAGTTACAATTGAACCCACAACCGTCGGCTTTGCTATAGGTCTCAATTTAAATAACTACTTTATATATTCTCTATTCAATTGAACGAAAGACAAAATAAAAAAAATATCTCATATTTTGTTTTACTTTCAATTTCTGTTTAATTTTTATAGAGAAGGGTTTTTCATATTTATTTAGATTCTAGCAGCTAGTTGTAATGTTCTTGTGTTGTCTGTGTCTTGTGTTTTTGAAAGCACTCACTCCATTATATAAATGATAAAAAAAACTAATTAATAAAAAAGGTTGCAAGTAGTCTAATATTTTAATATTAAAAAACAATTTATTTATTGATATATTTAAATAAACAAAACGAATATTTGTAACTTTGAATTACACGTAGTTAAGCTAGGTATTCACAAATGACCAGGAAAACAAATGTTATTTCAATAATAAACTTAAAATTTACATTAAAAGTTTTATACTGCTGTAATATAGGAAGACAGACGAATAACTTCAAAATTGATGTATTAGTCTAAAGCCCGGTTGCCACCGCGAAAGAGATATGAGCGTGTAATGCTTAGGTCGAACGGTCTCCTTTAAAATAAAATAGGTTTACAGTTCCATCAAGAAGTAGTTTGTAACTTCATTGCTCTCTCATTACTCTTTCTCTAACTTTCTGCTCGCTCAGTCTTTTCCGCTTGACTATTTATTTGTGTAAATACAAGTATGCAGCTTACTACTGCGAGTTCAATGTAGTGTGTCCTTAATGGGTCCTCTCCGCTTGCGGTGGCAAGAGGGCTTTAATGAGTAACCAAATTCAAGGAAAGCATAAACAAATAATAATATATTTCCACGTAAAGATAAGAGAAGACGTTTTACGGTCAACCGTCGATGACGCCATCGTAACGCAATGGAATAGTGTAGACGTCATTGTAAATGCAACGGTAGCGGGTTGAATTTCTTCTTGAAAAAAAGAATTTTATTTTTTTTCTGTTTTCCCTTTTTAGTTAATACTTTTAGTTTTTAGTTACTTTTAATTGAATGACTATAAGCGCAACATGTTCAGGGTTGGATATCTACTCGAGGGAATGATATATTCATTAGTTTTATTTCTTCGCCCACAAAGCTAAACAGAGTTATGTTCCGCCATTAAAAACGCAATACTTTAAAAATTCCTAAAGTGAGTTCGAAAAGTAGGGAACAGAAGTGTCCTAATGACGAACTGAGGTAGGTTAATACTAGGTTTCCAGGTTCCCTGCGCCTTCCCGCATATTCCAGTTTCCGAAGGAATTTCGAGAAATCCTATCTTAGTAAACCCCCTAACGTTCCTACAAACATGTAGCAAGTACAATTGCTGTATGCGCGCTAGACGAAGAAAGATTAATAATAGAAAAAAAATAAAGAAAGTATCACACTACTGATGATGGAAATAACTTTTTTATAGTCTTAAAATTTTCTATATACTCGTACAATCGTATCGTACTTATGTGTATGTATGTATGTATTCTTTACGCTCAATTTTCGAGGTATTGCGCTTTGAGTGGCAAAACTCAACGCCGCACTATATCTATTTACTAGACCGAGGAACTAAAAATAAATCGTTCACCCGAGTGAGAATCGAACTTACAACATAGTGCTTAAGATTAATCTTTAATATATCATTACTTACCTATCTCATTGTATTTATGAAGAAATACATGAACAATAATTTTGCCGGAAGAAGTAATTACAATATTTGGCACGTGTCCATATGAGTAATAAGCCTAGTAAATAAACAATTGACAGGAGACGGGATCTAATCGATAGATTTATTGCTTTGTTTATAACTAAGATTCACTGAATATGTATCTATATTAGAAACTAGCAGCCGCCGAGCGACTTTGTCCGCTTGAAAATGCCAGCGCCTTTTCAACATGTCTCAGTGTTAAAATACTAGAGATAATAATGAAAAACCGGCCAAGTGTGAGTTGAACTCGCGCACCATTACCTTTTAATTTTTTTTTGCCCTTAAATGTTTATTTTATTGTGTTGTTTGTTGTTATAGCGGCAACAGAAATATCATCTGTGAAATTTCATATGTGTAACTATCATGGTTCATGAGATATAGATGGACAGACAAACTGACGGACGACAGCGGAGTCTTAATGATAGGATCCCGTTTTACCCTTTGAGTAACAAGGTCACATAAGGAAGTATCTTCTCGGTCTATGGAGCTATACGTAAAAATCTGTTCAGCTTTACAAAAACAAGTAAAATAACAAAAAAATCAGCTTCACGCTTTTTCCCGGAACTCAACACTGCACTTTGTCCGTCAGATCGGGAAAATGAAAATAATTTAAATATAATAATGATTATTTTCAGTGGACGTAGTGGAGGTGGTATTCCACTGAGTGGAAATCTAATTGACCTAAAAGAATGAATCAAAATCAAATAAAAATCTAGTTGTACAAATATATGAAAACTATTATAACCATCGGCGGAAAATCAGGAACGCAAGCGTCTTACTGGGAAAAAAACGCCTTATCACTAGGTTCCCAGGTTCCCTCTGCCTACCGTCCTATGTGCGGGATACAGCGTGAAGATAAAAGAAATATAACCATAGCTGTAGCATTATTGTAACGAGTGCAGGAAAGGCGAAAGAACATAACGCCTCATATATAAGTATGTACGTTATATGAAGTTACGCATATCCTTAACGGTGTTCGCGCGAGTGTTTCCTATTTAGTGTTTACAATGGCAGTTGTTCTTGTGAGTATTTTTTTTTTCTTTTTTATTTTTTTTTTATCTGGACAAATTATACCAAGTTATTTTTTTTATTCGTTTTCAAAAAATATATTTTTTTTCTTTTCTAAGTGTGGTCACTTAAAAATGTGGAACGATTTTCTATATAATATATTTTATGAAAAAAAAATCGACTTTTATTTTTCTTTTATTGTTGATAATCACTTAATTGAATTTAAGTTACTTATTTTTATAGAAATATTTTTTCTTTCTGTACATATTGATAAATAATTTCAAACTTTATTTTATTTTTCTTTAATAAGGTATACTCGTATAATATTTTTATGAACTAAAACAAACACTCAAAGAACTCGCTAAATTAAAAATCGGAGCATCAATTTTGGTCATTCAATGAATAATCATTCTATAATTATTTCCATAGCCGCGACAAACAATTGGATTGTTTTCATTTGAATTGTTAAAAATATGTTATTGAAAGGTTACTTTATTTGGTATGGCAACGGCTTAGAAGCGTGACGGTTGTTGGTTCGATTCCCGATAGCGAGAGAAGAATGACATTAATTATTTTCGCCAATTATTTTAATTTTGTCGCTCTGGTAACAGGCCAGCGTTGAGTTCCGCCACCTAGTATCTTTAAATATAGGCGTATAAAAATGGATAGTGTCTCAGCTCAGGTAACGTTTTATACTTGCTGTTTCCCACATAAAAAAGAACACCAGGGAAATAAAAAAAAATTGAACTTTAGAAATGTGAAATATTCATATAAAAAGTATAAAAATATACACAAAAAAAAATCTGAAAATATAAACATTTTCCAATGTTTACATCGAAACCCATCATGTGAGTATACAGCCAGACACTATACTAATGAGATGGCGTATTCAAGTCGATTTTAATTAACCGACTTCAAAAAGGAAGGTGTACTTAATTCGGTTGGATTTTTTTCCTTACAAAATCCTCTGAGACAAACCCTTTTCTAACGTTACATTTATTTAAGGCCACCGTACGCTCCGAATATTAATTCTTATACTGCGTCAGATAAACGTTGTGACGGCTTAAAATGGTCATCTATTACGAAATTTGTATTGAAGAAATGACAATATTTATTCTTATTTATTTTATCAGCCTCACGTATACAGCAGGGTAGGCAGAGGAAACCTAGCGTTGGCCAGTCGATGTGCAGGGGCACAAAATATGACGGTAAACGCGGCAGATTGTAGATTCGATTCCCACTCGAGGACATGAATTATTTAATATTATCAATTCTTCGCTCTGTTGTCAAGGCAAAGCGCGGTGTTAATTTCCGCCACTCAACACAAAATGCCTCCAGAATTCTGAGAAAATGGGTAATGGGGTGTCTTAATACCAGCGTCTCTAGCAATCTCTGGCCGATCGGCATTAAATTCAAGCTCTACATTTTACTCGATTTTACTTATACGTATATAGGCTTTAATATATTTTTCTGTACTTCTAGCTTGTAAGTACTGAACTGTAAGGTAGATATTTAAATTTGACTCGTAGATCTCCCATTTTTTATGTCGGTTGAGAAAGGCGCATGACTTAACACTTGACTCTCATTTCACATTTATGTTTTTGATGAGATATCATTACTTTTTGGAAAGAAATTATTACTTTTGGAGGCTGTGACGCTGTGGCACAAACGTCTGTAAACTGTTGTGGGTTCGATGCCCAGTCAGGTAATTTAATTATTATTTATTAATATTTTGATTTCTCCGCACTCGTAACAAGGAAAAAAGCGCGACGTTGAGCTCCACCGACACGAAATTCGCAATGCCTGGAAAATTCGACAGAAAGTGGGGAATTTAGTGTCTTAACTCTAGGTCCTTCTGCCTACCCTGCTATATGCGGGATATAATGTGAAGGTGAAAAAAAAAATACTTTGTATAATTCTTCTATAAGCATTCTATAAGTTCTTTGATCTAACTCTCGCACTTCACTTTTTTTTACTTTCTTGAGTAATCAATAAATATTCATAATAATATAAATAATGATCAATAATTATCAGTTTTCAAATTTGTTCCTGTATGTATTATATACCAATATACCTCAGTACCAAGTTCTAGGCGACCTAGAAATTTGAAATTTGGTTAAGTTTTTGATGAGTGAGTGAATCAACAAAACAACCACAAACATGCTGGTTTTTAAACGTTAATATGCCAATAACCGTTTAAGTTAAAGTGTTGAAATTTTATATATTTCACAAACTATATTTAATAAAAGTACTAAATTTTATGCATATGGACTAATAAGCTTCAAAATTGCTTAAACATAATTATACATAACTAATATCCACACACAACTAGGTACTTATCCCTGTAATTTTTCCGGAAACATAAGACCATGGAAGACTTTATTATCATATGGTATCTCATGTTTACGCAAGAGAACAATACCGTGACAAAGTATGAAGTACACTTACATTCACCGTATTACACACTGTCCCACCCTTTACGCAATTATAATTACAGCCTTATTACTACGAAATCTTTATACTTATATATTGCGAGTTGGCAATACGGAAGGCGTGTATTTAACGGTGTTTGGAAATTTAGAAAATAGTTAGTTAGCTTCACGCTGTATCCCGCACACATCAGGGTAGGCAGAGGGAACCTAGTGTTAAGACACTCCGTTCCCCACTTTCTGCCGAATTCTGGAGGCATTGCGTGTTGAGTGGCAGAACTCAATGCCGCGCTAATTTTCGATAATTTAGGTGTTGAGTGGCGGTGTTCTTTGTGTGGAGAAGCGTACTTACCCAAGTTGGAATCGAATCCACAACCATCGTTTTTAAAGTCATTTAAAAAATCTCTTACACAAAACTTTAAATAGCAGTGCATACAAAAAATGCATCGTTGTCTTTCAACGAATTTCTTTAACGTTTACAGCGTGATAAATGAGCAGCTTGCTAAGCCCGATAAAATAACATAAATTCTTCCACGACAGTAATTTTAATCTACAATCACCATCATAGTGGGTAAAATATTAGTAAACACTTAATAACTTTCAAAGATTTTCTTTAAAAAATGTTTTGCTGAGAGAAAGAGAAAGTGGAGAACAAAGTGATTAATTAACACGCTTTAACCAGTCGACTTGTTATAAAGTCGCTTATGCATCGTATGTAATATAATTCGAGAAAATGAAAGAAAATAGAGCTTGGCCCACTTAAGCACAACAAACTTACACAGGAATTTAAAAAAGAAACGCGTTTTTAACATGCATTTCTTTTTCGACCATGAGGTTAATGGTGTTAGCCCTATTGGCTTTAACAGCGACGGTGCTTGGGTAGGGAAGAGGGTCCTCTGTCCTTGAAGAAATGCAAGCACTAAATGGCTGCGTGTGAGCGTATAAAATGCATGGCATAGGTGACTATATAAAAAATATGGTGCCATCGAACTGGTCTGATGATGGAGCCAGAACCTGAACTGTTCAAGAGTACTAGAAAAGCACTTAAGTTTAATCTCAAGTAATTTATAGCTCAGAGCACATTTCGTAACACTTACCACTTACACTTACACTTACGTATACCACTTAAAGTAGAAAAGCGTGGCTGTTTTAGATTTTTTCAACTATAAATAGTTGAAAAGTAGTAAAAGTAGTAGTTATGAAACTGTAGATATAGAATTTCATAATACTCTTATATTCTTATTATTTTCTAAGATACGTGTTCAGGTTGAATGGCCGGCTTTATGTCGCAAGCCTTTGTCTCGCGATATGCCGGTTGAGGTCAAAGTATCCTTAAATAGCCAAACCGTTACACTTTTGTTTGTTTTAAAATTCTTTACGTGAAATTTCATAGTGAAAAAATATGTCGATTGCTTTGTATGAATTACATATTATTATAATCGCCGTTCTTAATTTTTAGCCAATTTCAATAAATTGGATGGCAAATGTTTACCTATCGTTAACTTAATTAAGTCTTAAAAGATAAGTTCTTTTTTTCTTTCGCGAGATTCCGCGAAATACATAAAAACCAGGATTCCCTCGAATGCTCAAAATCATGTCACAACTTCTAAATTGAGTCGTGAATAATATATTATGGTGATTAATACAACATTTTATAAGACTAGCAAAGAAAACAATTGACGTATGAAAAATGTACTTACTACATTTTACAGCTATTTAAACAGAATAGATGTAAGTAAAATATTATATAATTTTTTATCTGTCTATTTAGTATGAAATGGATTTTAATTTTTTTTTAATAATTAAAATTTTAGTTTTTTATAAAACAAAAATAAAATGATATTTTTAGGAATATCTTCTGCGCTCAGTCTGCATCCAACCTTATTTCATACATATTAATCTTTATTCGCGGTACCAAACTACTATTATGTCACATATTTACGAGGCACTGGCACGCAAGTAGGCGAAGGTTGCAACACACCATACATACATATATATTTTATTAGAAGATGTTCCTTCAGATATTATTTTCCTCTAGCAAAATGATATAAGAACAATTTTAACTAAAATTTGTTAAAATGTCTTTTTTTTTCTTAGGAACATATTTACCAATACTTAAAAATAACTTTATTCGCCATAGTAAAAGTAACGCCACCCACTAAATATATAAATGAAACAGTTTCACGCCATATCTCGCACACCACAGGGTAGTCAAAGCGAACCTAGCGTTAAGACACTCAGTTCCCCACTTTACGCCCAATTCTGGAGGCAATGCATGTTGAGTGGCGGAACTCAACACCGCACTTTGCCTCAAAACCAGAGCGCAGGAATGTGTGTCTGTAAACAAAGCGTTTACCGGCACACTTGGTGCCCCTGCGCCACAACTGGCGTCTGACTAAATATATAAATTGCTTAAATTCTCTTGAGCCTTGATTCCAACGATGCCAACTTAATATATACGAGTAATTTGCTTACATACGCTTGAGTTTTAATTCACAATCTCTATCTTATAGCAAAACATTTTGAAAAAGAAACGTGTTTTTCGAATAATTTGGACACTTGAAACATATTTATCTGATACTATAATGATCAGACTGATAACCGTACGCATGTTATGGAATCGACATCTTATCCACAAAAGATTAGGTTCTATATTCTATAACTATGTTACATATTTTCTTTATGTGTGTCCCTCGACTTCTCCATTATTTTCTGTCAAGATCTGCTGATGCAATCCTATGTACGTGTATTTATATAATAAATATAAACTAAAATATAGTATAAACGTGTATTTCCATTCCCATTTCTTCGTTCTAAAATGGAGGCAAAGTTATGTTTCGCCACCAAACATGCAATGCCTTGAGAAATCGGTGGAAAGTAGGAAACGGAATTGTCTAAATAGGAACGGAGTGTCTTAATACTATGCTATGTGTGAGATAAATCTCTACAAAATAAAAAAGAAGTGTTGAATATACAGCTAGCCAAAAGTTGGGTACTAATGGCCAAAATAGTAATAACTGAGTCAGAATCAAAATAATAACTTCAAGCTAGAGAAGCACAAATTATACAATAATACAATGATTAGAAATGTCGAGAAACTAAAATTTTAAAATAATATTTACATTCATCAAAAAAAAGTAAAGATTTAAGAAGTAATTAAAAAGTAAGACTGATTTTATATTTTAATGTTTAATATACTTACTTTGCAAATTCTAAAAAAATACATAATTTTGGACTTGTACCTCTTTTGCCAGCGACAAAAAGGTACTGTTGCTAACATCTCATGGATGGTCGGATGTTTCTAACAGTAGTTCTCATATAATATAGGGCCTTTTCGCTATAAGAAACCATGAAGTAAGGGCTAATTACAGTTTGTTTGTAATGTAACACATACTCGTACATACATATTTTGATATTGTATTTATTTTTTGACTTTGAGGACCCCGACGAAGGTTTACCCTAACTTAAACATATCTATATGATGTTTATAAATATTTTAGAAGAGAGAAGTTTACGTTTGTACCCGCACATCAAGGTAAATGGCGGAACTCAATGTCATTCATTGTCTGTCAGAATAGGGATTAAATGAAAAATTAACTCCACCAATAGTTCATCGAACCCAGAACCACTGCTATTACTGCTATTTAGTCAGATGCTATCCCACTGCCCCACGATGGCTTCTCAATCATCGCCGTTCTGTCTTTTCGTCATGACTATATATGCCATCTGAATATAACAGACATAATTTCTTAAATAATCAATTAGGAATATTTACTTAATAATGTTTCAATTGAAGAAAGCTAAAGTCACGCTACTTCTGGTAACTACAATGACCAGTAAAAATATGATATCGTATAAAAGGACGCATAGTATGAACAAGAAGAATGTGATGATTAACGAACAAGTTTTCCTTCCGTACCATTGTCGAAGATGAATAATGTGTGAAAACAAACCGTTTTATTATATTTACGAGTATACTATTTATTTATTTATGTTGACTTTGAGTGCACTTTGGAATTTATTTCATAGTTATAGGTTCGATGCACATCGGGCATATTATTGTGTCTAATTATTGTAATTTCTCCGCTTCAAAATGCGGCGTTGAGTTACACTGAACATGCCTCAAAGAGGAAAAATAAAGTTATTTTTTACCTATAAGCTATGTTAATTATATATTTTTAACAAATTTAAAGTATTATTCCACACTTAGGAAAGAAAAATACTTATTTAGAAAACGTATAAAAATTTGAACTGGGAACCGACCAGGCGCTCTGACCACTGAGTCATACGTTCTCATCGAAATTCTTATACGATTGCTACAACTTATTTAACATAAATAAGTTCAAATTTATCGTTCAAATTTTTATACGTTTTTTAAATAAGTAATGTTCTTAGTTATAATTTAGCAGAAAAAGAAAAAAATGTAGTTTATATTTATTTATAATTATTATAATTTTACTAACAATTATTACAACTACTTCTACTATTATGCTTAAAAAGCATACAACAACATTGTATATCAAGTGGCGGAACTAAGCGCCGCACTTTATCTTCTTACCACAGAGAGAAAATTTAAATAATATATTCGCCCGAGTGGAAATCGAATCAATAAATGTCACGCTTACAGTCAAACGCGGTAAATTTTCGTCACAATTATAAATAACAATTACATAAATATAAGTAATTGATTGTTAATCGATTCCTTATACGTACATTATTGACGGAGGCACGTCAATGTCAATACGCCTATGGCTGTCGCTATGTAAATAACGACATCTTAATTAATATTATATAAATTCGAAATTTACTAACGATACGACGATTTTAAAATGTTTATCTGTATGTCTGTCTGTCTGCCCGTGCTTATCTACGGATAAGCCGAATTGTATGGGACACTGGAGGATAGAGGTTTCGGAACAATATAGAGTCATTTTTATTCCGGAACTCCCGCGGGATCAAAAGTTACACGAAAAGCAGCGAAACGGGTGCGAAGCCACGAGTAGGCCGTTTTAAAAACAACGAGGTAACTTATCACCGGAATCCAGAACTGAATTAACCTCAGCATGAATTTCTTCAGCAAATCAAAAACTTCAAACTGAATTTTTTTCTGTTTTTTTTTCAAGATTTTAAATAAATTAAAATATAAATATTGATTTAAAACTTTACATTTTGCACAAAGTTGTCCTATTATGACATAATTAGTAATTCAATTGTCATCATGATCATGATCTAACAAACGTAAGGAAATCCACCGTTGCATACATTTTAGCTGCTTAACAAATTATTTATGTAACACTGTGTTGTAGGAAACAGGTGTTTACTAACTGACGCCTACTGTCATTTATAGGTATGACTTCAAATTCAATAAAGGGTAATATTTATAATTAATTCAAAGGATTTACCTGAATTCTTATAGGACGAATTCTTTAGGTTTATCATATAATTTTAGATACAAATTTGTGAGTGTGACAAGACCTTCAAATTTGAAGACCAGGTTACAAATATCAAATATAGAGATTTACAGATCAAAATTCGCAACAAGTAAATTCTTAATTGTTTTCCGGTAACCTCCTATATAACATCCTTCATATTGACGTTACATGAATGCTAAGTGTTAATTCTTTTGGGACTAGCCGTATTAATTAAATATTTAAATGATATAATTTAAATGCCTTAGTAAAAAATGAGGGCACACTTACGACGAAGGACACTGACAAGACAAATCGCAGTGTTGAGTTCCACTACTTAACTCATCGAACGTCTAGCTAGCTAAAAAAAAGAACCAATTGACTTCACTAGATTTCGTCTGCTATATGCGGTAATATAGCGAGGCTAAAAAATGTATTAACTGTTTCATTATAGTGTAAAGGTTACTTGATTTTTCAAATGAATGTAAGAAAAAACAGATATAAGAATGGGAAAGCATTTAGTCGCTGGCGCTACTATTATGTATGTTCATGTATAACAATTATATATTTTTTAGTGTTTGTAATAAATATTTTTTTTTAGTGTTTCCTTGCTGCCTTATACGGAGTGTTTGCTGCACCACCCTCAAGACTGTATCCTGATCAAGTACAACAAATCAATCCGTAAGCTAATAGATAATATAGATATTTTTGTAGCTTGCGCTGTACTCCGCACAGACAAGGCAGGGAGAGATAACCTAGTGTTAAGTTCCGTTCCCATTAAGACATAGAAGTTCCCCATTTTCAGCCGAATTATTGAGGCGCTTTGCCTCTTATTAAATATTTCATTCCCCCGAGTGGGAATCAAATCCAAAACAGTCGCGTTTACAGTCGCGCACTTTGGCCCCTACGCCACGACGGCTCAATAAATGAATAAAATCTTGCAATGTATTTAAAGCGAAATTAACAACTCTCATAGAAGAAATTCCCTTATGAGAAATATTGTTTAAATAAAACCAGAGGATGACGTGGCCCGAGGCGGAAGGCTGTGACTGTAACGCGACGGTTGTGAGTTCGATCCTCACTCGAGGAAGTGAAATATTTATTTACGTTTATATTTCCATTTCTTGGCTCTGGTGTCGAGGCAAAGCGCAGTGTTGAGTTCTGCCACTCACCACGCAATGTCTTCAGAATTCGGTAGAAAGTGGGGAACGGAGTGTCTTACCACTGGGTTCCCTCTGCCTACACTGCTGTGTGCGGGATACACCGTGAAGCTGATTTATTCTATTTTTATTTTTATAAAACCATATTTTTTATGTATTCGTTTTAATTAATGTACGTTTTATTGTATAATTTCAGACTGGACTATTATCTAGATGGTCCACACGTAGCAAATTACTATCAGCAGGAACAGAGACAAGGTATCTTTCGATTTTTTCCAAGACTTCTTTAGTAATGAAATCAATTCAATGCAGTGTTTGCAAATTCCATTCAAATTTGTACTTTTCATATATTTTAAATGAAGATTTTTCTGCTTTGGTTATACCCGATAAACACCGGGATATTGATAACTGTCACACAGTTACGTCTATACCATAGAAGCTCAAGATCGATCGTGAGGATATAAAATTTAGGGCTCTTGGCACGCACGAAAGAAACGAAAGAAGCATAAGATATAAAATATAATCTTTTAAATCTGAAACATTAATAACGAAATCTGTTTATTTCTCCGTACGGATCATAACAAATATCGTTTTTGTTTTAAGTAACATAAGACAAATGTTAAAGCCGTCGCGCAGCACAGTCACACTCGTGAGTATGACATATTTAATACTTTATTTTCCTTGCACTGGCAACGAAGCAAAGCGCGGCGTTGAGTTATGCCACTCAACAAACAATATCTCAAGAGTTCAGCGGTAAATAGGAGACGGAAGTCTTAATGGGAAACGGAGTGGACTTTACACTAGGTGCCCAGGTTCCCTCTGGAAATAAATATTACCTTTTCACTAAAATTGTTTATTTGGAACATAGAATAAACTAAACATAAAGTTTCAGCAAATAGTAAGTCATCTCCAAACAATGCACCTGCGCGTCTCGAAATCCTAGATCCTGATAGCGAAGT
>DWGR01002240.1:0-14086 GCA_018247715.1 Heliconius burneyi
TTTTTGGGACTCATTACGTAGTATTTATGTGAGGAGATAAAAATATTAGGGACACGCTTAATCGGTAACGGATGAACAGGATACCCTTGTCCCTTTTAAATTTCTGTTTTGTAAAGTTTTAATTTTAACTAGTGGCCTGCCAGCGGCTTCGCCCGCTTGAACTACATGATTATTTATTTAATAAACAGAATTGACTGACAGTTATATATAATTTAATTTATTCGATCAGAAATAGCCTTAAATGTTAAATTATTGGATAAGAATTTATAATATTCTTTGTTAAATAACTATAATGATTACATATTACAAAAAATACCCAAATCAAATCGAATTATCCAGTTTCGAAATCGCTCGAAAATAATTAAATAAATCGAATATATTAAACGAGAACCTCCTCGGTTGAAAGTCGGTTAAATTACAGATTTATCACAAACAAATACAGATTTATTATAAGTATAAGTATATATATGGTTTGTTTTATATTTGCTGGCAAACTCATGCCTTGAGTTCATTTAAATACCGATAACTTTTGCATTGCATTTGATGAAGCAAACTTCTAACCTCTAACTTCTTACAACAACTAAATGTTAAGTTGAGTTAAAATAAAGCAATGGTGAAATTTTGAAGTAAATCGGTTCAGTACTTTCGAAGAATAGCGTTATCATACATACAGACCGACAAAAAATTTAAAAAAATATATTTTTGCTTTCTATTATTCGTTTTAAGTTGAAAGACTGAAATGGATACATTTCAGTAAAAAATATTAAATGTATTTTTAATAGTAATCATTTATGGTAATATTGTCATTTTACAAGTAAATCAAAAATGTAATGCTATATATCATAGCATAAACAACCGAACATGAGATAATTTAAATTACAATAATTCTGGTTTAAATTAATATTTATGCACCAATAACATTAAAATCATAACAGAAAGATACCGCGACTATAAATAAAGGAATAACACCTCATTAAGTTTCCGAAGAATGACATTTATCAAAACAAGCAAGAAGCGAGGTCGTGTCCAGGACAGTTTTAAATACTTAAATTAATTTTCCCCTGATTTTTCTTTAAGAAGTTGTAACTCTCCAAGTGGGGATAATGCGATGATATATAAAAAAGGTCCCCGTGAGCCGAGCCCTAATAAATTATACCCTCGATAACAATGGGATTTTTTAGGGACCTTTTGTTGCAACTTTTGATATCACCTGAAAGTATTTGAAAGTTAAATGTATATTATTTTTTTAGCTTACGGTTTATCTCGCATATAGTAGAGTGGGCAGAGGAAGCCTAGTGTTAGAACATTCCGCTGCAACCTGTCGCGTATACAGTCATAAGCTTGTGCTTGCGCTACAACTGACCTCTTCGTTATTATGTAACTGATTTAACTAATATAATATTTTAATAGTAGTAATATGTAACTATTTGCATACGTATTTTATTGACTATAATTTTATTTTCTAACCATAATTTCACACAACTCCTTAATACTACTTTACACATTATTCCACCAAAGTGAAGCAATCCAGTCATTGTTTCTACAAATGACGAAGACCTCAAATAATTTATTTATGCTGCGATCAATTCTCGTAACAACGGTTATATAAAAATTTTGACGTGGTGTTATTAGTCTTTGTTATAGAGTGTTTGGTTCTGAAGAGTTACGTATACAATTTTTCTGGTATGCCATTTTTTTAGCTTCACGCTGTATTCCGCACATAGCAGGATAGACAGTGGGAACCAGAATTCTGGAGGCATTGCGTGTTGAGTGGTAGAACTCAACGCCACGCTTTGCCTCGACACCAGAGCACTATTATTCACTTCTTCGAGTAGGGATCGAACCCACAACCAGTCGATTTTGCAGCGCACGTCACACCCTTGTGCCGCTGCGCCACGATGGACTGTATGCTAATAAATAATACTTAAATATGTAGGACCTTTCTAAAAAATTATAATTAATATATTTTGTATTCAATAAACATTGAAGTAGATGCAGAAAAATAATAAGTGGTCTCTTCTACTAAAGTAACATAGTTCTTTTTCACGAACGATAAAAAATAAAGCCCTAATATCGTTTAATGTGCCTGTAGGGAGTGACTGGCCAAAGCGGAAAATTCGCCGAACATATGGTAGGGTTGTTAGCGTATGGAAAACGTAATAAATTATATGTCCTTTTTTTCAGCTTCACGCTATACCTTGCATATAAAAGAGTAGGCAGAGAAAACCTATTGTTAAGACACTCCGTTCCCCACTTTCTGCCCAGTTTTCCGTGTTGAATGGCGGTACTAAGATAAAATTATCATCTTTAACAGTTACCAGTAGCGAAATATTATAATTTATCGAAATGAAGAAATTTGCATTACATAACAAATTAAGTAATACTAAGAATTTTTTTAAAAATATTATTAAATATTCTCTACATTATCTTCAACTGCCAGCCCTAGCTAATAAAATGGGCAATGCTACCAATTTATATCGCAATAATCCGCGTGGACATTACGTATCCGATATTATCGGCGCCCGAGGTAAGCGCTAGTTTGAGGACAAAAAACGACTCTCATTTATACGGCCACTTCTCGTGACAGGCCATCGCCTTCCCCTCTGGACGTTACTGATTTTGTTCTTAGTTTCCTCTTTTAACTAATCGGCTAAAATTGCTTAAATAGTAACAAGAAGATAAATTTTGTTGTTAAATTAACTTACTTGTATATTATTTATGTGTGATAATGCATAGAAAACATTTGTATTAAGATAAAATTATTGTTTACATTATAATTTTTCACTAAAATACATATTTATACTTAAACAAGATAAATACAAATGACAATACTTAATCATATTTATGTGCCAGTCGTTGCGCAGGGCAGTGGGGTGTGTGTCTGTAAACGTGGCAGGTTGTGGGTTTGATTCTCACTCGAAGAAATTAAATATTAATAATTTAATATATAATGTTTTCATTTCGTCGCCCTGGTATTGAGGCAAAAATGTGGCGTTGACATCCGGTACTCAACAAGTAAAGCTTCCAGAATTTCTAATTTAATTTTTCTCCGGATTGTGGTGAACGGAAGTTTTACTAGGAACGAACATCTTAATACTACGTTTCCTCTGCCTACCCTGTTACGTGCGGAATACAGCGTAAATCTATAAAAATAATAAAATTTATATTTAGATATAATCGTACAATCTACATTTATACACTGAAATAAAAAAAAATTAAGTTAGAATCGGACTCGCCCACCGAGGCTTCCATTGCTTATTAACGATTAACGGCAAATTAGTTTTCTATAAAATACTTACAAATTTTCAATTTTTGAATTCTTTCCTTTATTTGTATTGTAAGTTGTCACTTTTGTTATTGCTCTAATAAGCGCTACAAAAAAGTAATTACGGCTTTGCAGTTATTATATTTATTTTACTTTTACTTGAACAGGTGAAGCCATACACACCTTACCATGGATATTCATAATTTTTTTGTGATTTACAGTAACAAGTACTGTCATCCTGGTCATGTTTATTTCACGAATGTTAGACACTGTGTATTAAGTTGTGTAAGAAGTGAAGATTTATAGTCATTTGATTTCGCGAAATTTCACTAAACTTGTCTTAATATGATGGAATATTTAAATACAACAGTAATATTCAATTTGAAAATTGATAAGCCATTAAAAATAAAGTTGAGATGACAAAAGGTAAATTCTGCGCTCGTCCAAATAAAGTTTCAGTCGTGAAATAAAATGCTTTTTCCTTTTATCGCGATCACAAACATGGCTGTGCGCATTGTGATGTAATTGAAAAATCAGTGCCTCGAACTACATTCAGCGTTTCTATCTATTATTCAGTTGACAATCAAGTGGAATTCCGAAAAACGAAGTGAAAAACACTCGCCTGTTGTTTCTCCACGATGTGGCGCATTAACAATTCACGGCCTTAATCGTACCGATGACCAAACAAAAGCATTCAAATTGCAACGAATCACGATAGTTTACTATTTATCTGATCAATTACTTAAACCCTTTGTATAGGAAAGTTTTGTAAATGAGTTGAGGCCATGTTGCGTCTCTCTATACGTTTGATGTTTGATTAAAAATGATTTCTTAGCAATTCCTTAAAATATACAGTTTCCATGTCAACGGCGATCTTAAACTAAATGTGCCAAAGACCGAGTACATGGACTGCGGGAGCCCGGACTCGGGCACTATCTATATCTGTCCTGAACCAGCCGTTAAGTCGGAAAGTTCAGGTACCTTGGATCCGTTATGCACGAGTCTGGAGGCATCGATAACAATGTCTATAATTGGATAAGCGCTGCCTGGGCTAAATTGCGGGAGGTCACTGGTGTGGCCTGCGATCGCAGGATACCGCCCAAACTCAAGGGTCTGTATATACGAGAACATCGTGGATGTCGTGACGCAAGACCCGAGAGCCAATAGTCTAACCACTGAGGACGCTTGAGATCGTGCCAAGTGGAGTAGATTGAGCAGGAAGGCAGACCCTGGCAATAGCCGGGCTTAATGCCTGTATGAAGAAGATACAGTTACCATGTCAATTATTTAAATATAATTAAAATATGTTTATTTTTTTCAGTTTCACGTACCTGGGTAGGCAGAGGAAACCTAGTATGAAGACACTATATTCCCTATATTTTTCGATGGAAGCATGGCAGGATACAGATGGCAGGATCAAGCAATACTGTTCTACATCAGTCTAAATACGACTAAGATGTGCCAGCTAATAACATATTTTCATCTAATACGTTTGACTCTCAATATTCATGGCAAAGTACTCGTATATCGTGTGTATGGAAAGTGGTTTCTAATATTATACCTTTCTATACCTAGGCGTGTAACAAAATCACAAGATAAAAATAAAGATTCCTTTGATATTTTCCTCAGCCATATGCGGGTGCACCGTTCCCTTCATCACTGGGGGAAAATCTGCGGACTCATCAAAACAATAAACAAAGTATCGGAACCCTATTTTATTATGTTATTATGCACGCCGCTCTATGATTTACGCTGCACAATGCATGAAAAATCAATGTTTATCCAAAATATTATTAATTTAACAGCTTTTATTTACATAAAAATATCGTTTTACACAACTTTCAATATTGAAAATATTTTAAGGTAAAAAAATTAATTGAGTAAAATATTCCTAGATTTCACGTTTCTGTTTATATTATTTTGGTTCATTTCTCTATATACGAGTACATACATTAATTGTTTATAACAAACATTAAAAAAACCTAAGCTTTTTTTTGTATAACCAACCTCCTTCTTCTGTACAATCCGATAATAGTGAAAGCGTCATTTTTTTTTATTCTTGTAATACATGAAAAGGCCTAATAAAATAGCAGGGTTCCCGGGCAAAGGACAAAAGGAAAGTCACAGTCGTCTCAAAACCTGTCCACTAGGTTGCTTTAATAGGGACGCAAACCGATACAAGAAAGAACGAAGTCCAGTGCTCAAGGTGGCCACCCCTTCATGGAGCTAGGATGCAGGGAGTTAATCACTTACTCATTTAAAGTTACCTTGATTACGAAAGGAAGAGAATTTTTTTCGGACTGAACGAATATTCTGGACCAAGCCAATACTCACTCGCGAATATAGCGCCTTATGTGATAATGAAAAGGCCTAAATAGAATTTTTGGATACCATAAGATTATCAATCAAGAGGCATTTGCCGGTACAAATTTATCATAAGCGTCTTATTGTGACGCCCACGCCGGAGTACACAATATCCATCGGATATCCGGAGGGGAGCTCAACATCATATTTTTATCATCATTACGTCAAATTTGGGCTACATTTATAAGGATAAGACTTGAGCATGACTATTAGCATATTTATAAGAATTCTAAATCTATTCTAAGTCACTGTAAAAATTTCAAATAACTCTAAGAAACAATTTTGACTAAAAAAGTATGGAATATCAATGGTATCCCATACAGGAGCTGCCAGTCTGTATAAAATATTATATTGTAAGAAATTGTAACATTGATATGAAAAATAGCAATTGGTGAGTCCAATTCTTCTTTGCTGAACTGTTTTCCGAAACGATTCCAAAATGATTGCAAAACTCTATTTTAGTAAAAAATATTTTGAGGCCTTCGTAGCGCAGTGACATAAGCGTGATTTCCATCAGGAGCAATAAAAAAGTTAATATTTTAATTTCTTCCCAAGTAACAAGGCAAGTTAAGGTTAATTGTAGGTAGGTTCCCTCTGGACACCCTGCTATAAGCGAGATATTGCGGGAAGCTAAAAAAACTTTAATTTTAATTATTTCGTTATACTGAGAGATTTTCGACTTTAGCAAGATGTTATACCTAATCACTAGAAAACACCTACCTAAGTAAGAAACACCGACATAGGTATTTATAATAAGTTATATAAAGTTATTTTATTTTCCTTAACTATCAACGTGAAAATATTTTTTTCTTTAATTTCTCATTAAAACATGTCTATGTTAAGCTTCTCCTCTTATTTTGATGTCTAAGTTCGCGATATTTTTAACAGGGCCCCGCATCTTATTGGCTGATTAATGATTGTATAGTCACCTAGTAAGGTTGGAAAACAGAATTTTGAAATGGTTACCATAAATAATTAAGATGTGACTAAATTTCTATACATTTCTTATACAGTTGGAAAAATGTAATATTACAATAACGAATGTACGGTACATTGAATAGTTGAACTTCGTAAAACCTTAACTAACTATATTTTTGAAGGGTTATGTTTTTATTTTTTTAATTGTTTTTGGTTTTCTTTTGTTTTTGTATTTTTTTTTTAACTTTTAAAATTCGTGCGTTGCGTGTCAAGTGTTACGTTGCACAAAAAATGCGTTACCATCGTCAAACATATAGTAGAGTGTGTTTTATTTGTTTCATTAATTTAATGTTTTTTTATGTAAAAAGACATGGCAAACGAGCGTACGGGTCACCTGATGGTAAATGATCACCGCCGCCCACGACCCCGCATAACGCCAGAGGAGCTACTGGTGCGTTGCCAGCTCTTGAGGTGGTTGGCCGCCGGAGCTCGGCAGTACCAAATTTTTTTTTATTTATGGAAAAAGCATGGCAAACGAGCGTACGGGTCACTTGATAGTAAGTGATCACCGCCGCCCACGACACCGCGTAACACCAGAGGAGCTACTTGTGCGTTCCCAGCTTTTGAGGTGGTCGGGCGCCGGTATATATATATATATATATATATATATATATATATATATATATGATAATATAAAATAATGCGAAACGCAGTGGCATAAAGCCACTGCTTAACGCCAATTTCAAATGTCGGGGATGGTAATGATTGGTTGAACATACGGCAATGTATTGTTTATAAATAGCAAAGATTGTGCTCTTTATAAAATGCCAAATATAAAATTTTCGTAATAAAGACACAAGCTTTATCCTTCGCTTAAAAAAAATAGTTTAACAACATAGCTTCACATTTTATACCGGGGTAGTCCGAGAAATCTACATATCTCTTTCGCATGGTCCGTAGTTTAACAACGCTAGAAAATATCATTAAAATACATATTATAAAAATATTACTAAGATAATAAAAAAAATCCTTTCTTTTCTTTTTCTTAATTAATGCTGCCTGAGGAATTGTGTTTCGGCTTGTATTAAATTTACATAAAATAAGTGTATTAGGCAGTCATTAACTAATACATTGAACACAAAGGCTTCCTTTAATCGAAGTAACGCGATTTACTAAATTATATATTTTTTTATTATTATGTGATTTTAAAATATTGCTTTTAAAAATGATACAATTTTTAATTCAATTTTTCAATTCCTTTACAGAATTTTCAATTAAGACTTCCTCTAGCACTCGACCACGCAATGAATCTTATTATAACACAATTTGTATTACGAAATATATATTTTACTTAATATATATATTATATCAATTTAACTTACTTTTTAAGCACTAAAACACTATTCACTCTAAACAATTTGTGATGTCATATTTTAAGAAATTCTTTGACATATTAATTAAAATAAAATAACTGAATTAATATCTCAGTAACAATTGCTACTAAAAAGTATGCTTTTTAAAACGTATGCTTCACTAGGTACCAATCAATCGTCTAGAAAGTTGAGCCGATCAATAAGCGAATCGCCATATCCTGTAGAACACGGCTATTTTAAAATACCAATTTTTCGCCCAAATTCCATTTATTCAAATGGTATTCTAAAATTAGACGTGTTACACGAAATCGTCTCTTTCAAGAGTCCATGCCTTAAGCTATGAAGGAGGTGTACTGGGCGTGTCAAATTTTAACCACGCCTACGCACTGGGCGTGTCTATCTATACAGATATTAAAAATAATATACTTTTATGTGTACGTACTAAAGGTTCTTTTATTATCTTTAGACACTAATAAAAATGAATGGTTTGTGAAATGCATTTTATGATGTGATTGGTTTAAAATGTTGTAATAGTTGTACAGCAATATGACTTCTTATA
This sequence comes from Heliconius burneyi, assembly GCA_018247715.1. Taxonomy (NCBI): domain Eukaryota; kingdom Metazoa; phylum Arthropoda; class Insecta; order Lepidoptera; family Nymphalidae; genus Heliconius; species Heliconius burneyi. Next base: position 8,480 of record DWGR01002240.1, read on the forward strand.
TCTTAACTTCACATTTTGTATTCGTTTTATTATAAGAAATATTTTTTTATCCAAATTTTTAGGTCCCTAATCAATCCTTAATGAAACTATCATAGTAGTTTTTCCTTTATTTTACTTAAAGTCACGTATTTGAAAATACCAATAATATTACGTGTGGTGTATCTATCTAAAGCTCAAATATTAAATTACAGAAAAATACGTAGCCACCAACCGCTTAATGACATTTATCTAAGTAAAAAAATATAAAACTTTCAGTAAATCAATACTAATTCAATACACGAAAAGCGTATTAAAATTTTAACAAGTACTAAGTATGTCACAAGTGCTACGCCGGTCTACGTTATGAATCTAACGTCTAAAATTGAGGCGGGGCTTTTCTACGGCGTAGCCCGAAGTTTCGCACTGCTACGCGAAAAATTAAACCAGAAGCCTGAGAACCATTTATATAAGAACTATACCGCTGTAAATTTATTCCCTGTAAGCTCCTGAAATATAACAAAACAGGAGGAGGGAAGAAGCCCAGTATATTTTGGACGAGTCTGTGAGAAACGCATGGCAGTGAGGGATGAAAAGGAATTCGACAGGATATATTACGTAACGTCAGTTAAGCGCCGGCCGTGCAGGAGAGAGCACGCTCGGTTCGGTCTTCTAAGTACACAATAAACAACAACAACGTGTTTAGATTCGTAAACAACCGACGTTTTGGAAGTTACCTTCGAAGCAAAGGTAAGTTTAATAGTGGGGATGTATAGTTTTATTTTTTCATATCTTGTACTATAAATTTATTTTATTTTATATTTATGTTTTTTTTCTTATTTTATTTTTGTATAATTTTTACTTATTTTTATATTTCTTTACTTAATACATACTTTACTTTTCAATACTTATGTTATAATATATTTGTGTTTATTTGTCATTAATATTTGAATATATTTATATAAGCTAAACTCTTTATTGAATATATAAACTTAATTTTACAAACAAAATAAAATAATACACCAAAGAAAGAATGAAAAGAGTATATATGTTAATTATTATCCGAAATATAGAAGTAATACGCAAAAGTGAACTTTTATTATTAATCTAATAGATTCGTGTAGTGTAGAATGTAAGCTTAAATGATCAAGAGTGGCATAATTATAATAAAAAATGTTATTAATATGACGCTCATAATAATGATTTTTAATAACAGAACTGTTAATTTAAATAATTTCATGTTATTTTTTTTAATTAGATTTTTTTCCAATATTGCCATATCCGATAATATTTATTATTTTAACATAAATACTATTGTATTCATACTAAAAACGTTAAATTAAAATAAGTAGGCATAGATTTTTTTGAAATTCCTTGTTAATTTCTATTTATTGTAAAAGAAGACTAGAAATGTGAAATTCAAATTATGTGGAAATTTATTTATTCTATATGAATCTTTTTTTTTATTCGTTTGTTACAGCATATATTTACCCTACAAAAAAATAGCATTTAAGGAAAAAAATATATAATAAGGTACTTCTACCATGCCGGCATCAATAAACCGATACCTTGAGGAAGAGGTAGATTTTTAACATGGATTAAAATTAAGAATTAAATCAGCTTCACGCTGTATCCCGTACATAGCAGGGTAACTTGGATATTAAAAAATAATAATGTTTGAAACAATAGATATTCAAAATTCAACCAATAGATATTCAAAATTCAAATTTCTAATACAATATTTATTTATTTTTAAATTAGAACATATAATTATTTTGGCCTAAAAATATATTCAAATTGGACTAAAACACCAAAAATTCACTAATTAATCGAAGCTAATTACCACCCAGTAATCGACATTCACCAGTAAAAGACACCTAATTATCGACATCTTAAAAATCGACTGAGAAAATGTATGAGCGTCCAATAACAAATTATCTTGTAATAAAGAAAATATTTAAATAAATTTCTTGCTGCTTGACTTAAAATTAAAAAAAAATATGAAGAGTTTGTCATAAAAAGGTTATTTAAAGAATTCCAAATATTTTGGCTACCGCCACAACCTTTCCTTAGTTACCTGAGGATGTCTTAATGGCCCTTACCATTTATTTGTAAAAGTTTTAATTTTTCATTTAAAAATAATTGCTATTGATAAATGGAAAACAGAAGTTTAAAGGAACTAGTTAATATATTGACATTTATAATTTTAATTAAATCGATTTGTATCATTATTTAAAATGAAATTTGGTAATCAATCAAAAAATCAATAGTAAATTCAAATGACTGTCATGGTAAAAAAAATGTAATACCTATTCTGTAAGCAAATAGCTAAAAATGCAGATATTTTTATGATAGCACTCGCTCTACAAAATTTTCAATTCATTATCATCAAATAAAATTGAACATGAAAGTGATATTATGCTAGATGTCAAGAAGAAGTTTATAAGCGTATAGTTTGGTGTCGCTAACTTAAGAATCTTGTTGCATATTCATATTTTCTATAGTGCTTGTCGGTTACTGGTGGCAATACGATATCAACCGATGCATTATATCAACAAATATACAAAAAATATTATGAAAATGCCAATTAATCTCATTACTATATACAAAAAGTTTAAGTATTTCAGTATTCAAAAATTCTAAAGTATTTAATGCCCGATAGCTCCCCCATATTTTGTAACATATATGTTGGAAAACGCGCCGTTTGTTGCGAGAATGCCAACAGTGAGTTGTTATAATAGCACAGTTGTGATGTGCTTAAAGATAATATAGTCCTAGATTCAATTTACATATCAATAAATATCAATAATTTAGAAATGATTCTTAAAATATTTCTCTTCCAACCTCGTGAAATACAACAGATATGTACTTAAAAAAATCCCTATCAGAAAATTTATGCGTCAGTAACTGATGCGTGTTACTAATAAAAATTTCAATTTTTTTATTTAATTTGGACTGAATGTCAAAAAAGTTATATTAATAAAAATAACATACACACGGTCTCTTAATTGTGTTTCAATCTACTTGCACGGCCTATAGATTACGTAGTAATTTTATTTAAAGACGTAGGGTATTTATTGGTAGAATAGGCAAAGGGTACCTGCGTTTAGAGTGATGGAAATCAACGCCACGCTTTGCCTCGTAACATACTTAAAAATGTATATATGGTAGACGTTTATATACAGTCTAATTTATACAATTACGCTATTATAAAATAATACAATTTGGTAATAAGGTGATGCCACTTACATAAGCAATTGTATTGTGGATATACATGTGTAACGTTTACCTTTATTTTATCACAAAATTTTCTTGAAAATAATATGTAATTCAAAAGATCCTACCGATTCACCACAGGATTTCCGCATTCTGTTTTCTATACAATAACTATTTTAATTATTATAAATTAAAAAAAATAAATCAGCTTTACGCTGTATCCCGCACGCAGCAGGGTAGGCAGAGGGAACCTAGTGTTAAGACACTACGTTCCCCACTAAATGTAAATTGATATTTCACTTCCTCGAGTGGGGATCGAACCCACCACCGTCCCGTAACAGTCTTGTGCCGCTGCGCCACGACGGCCTTAATTATTATAAATAAGGTATATATTGTAAATATTATATATAGTTCTTCTTAGACAAAGAAAATTACTGTTTCAGATACGTCAATGCGTATTGTTTTGGTTGCATATCAAATGCACCCCTGTTTACGTCCCCTTGTTTACTATTTACAGGGAAGGGCGGCAAGGCTACGCAGTAAGCGTTGGTCGAAACGCGTGAAGTGCGTCTGTTATGCGAGAGTTTTAAATTTTTCGAACAGTTGAGAAGAATGATTAATATCAAAATTATTATGGGAATGTATTAAATATAAAAAAAAGTAGCATTTTTTACTGTTATAGTAGAAAAAAACCGTTGAGTTGATAACTTTCTTTTCTTACAGAAGTCTGTTAAAAAGATAGTACCTATCTATATATTAATAACTAAGCTAATTATCCAATATATCTGATTGCTATAATTTAAACATTAGATATGTCCTTATTAAATTTCTTTCTGATTTGATTTTATTACGGGTAGTATATATCTGTTTTTGGCAAAACATTTATATATAGCACATTCTAATTATTTGAACTCATTGAACTTTAACTAATGTATCCAATTTTGATATAATGTTATTATTTGAGTTATAATAAACATTTAATTGAGACACATTAATCTGTTAAATGCTTAGAACATTTTTTATATTTTTTTTTATGGTAAAAGCATGGCAAACGAGCGTACGGATCACCTGATAGTAAGTGATCACCGCCGCCCACGACACCGCGTAACACCAGAGGAGCTACTGGTGCGTTGCCAGCTTTTGGGGTGGCTGGCCCCCGGAGCAACATAAATTATTATTGTTATTTGCAACATAAATTTAACCAATTAATTCTTAAATCTTTTAACTTATAATAAAATTCGTCAGCATATTATATTATTGAATTATTATTTAAAAAAAATTAAAGGTTGTATTCGAATCTGAACAAGGAGAAACTGCAATTTATTACATTTTAACTTAATTTCACTGTTACAATGACCGGAATCTTTTTTAAGCCCAGTATACCTAGAAATTATTGTGTTATCTTTACTTACTTATATTATAAAGCTGGGATTTATGTTACAAAGTGCAAATACCGAAGAGGACTGTAAGCTATACAACATCACGTTAATCGTTTCGAAGTAACCCACTATACCTGCGGTCAGAGCTAATTTGAGGGCATAAAATGTGTCATGTGTCAGAAATCTTAGTAAGTATTTGGATTTGAGCACGCGGGCGAAGCCGCAAGTAAACGATTTTTTAGCTTCGCGCATATAGCAAGAGGCAAAGGGAACCTATGAACCTAGTGTTAAAACACTGCGTTCTTATTAAAACTTTCTTTCAACATTTCCCACCGCATTCTGGAGGCATTGCGTGTAGACTGGCGGAACTCAACGCAGCGCTTTGCTGAATAGATAGTATTATAATATAGTAATGAAAACGTTTTGTCTTAATTATGTCGTTAGATAAGCAGGCATTCTGAGTATCTCTTAGCGCCAACCTCATCGTAAAAGTCAAATACATACAAACAACTTTACTTACATTTATTGTTTTTAATTTTTTGCCTCTTCAAATTGAACGAATTTAATGAAAATATATCTCATAATAAAATACTGAAGTTAGTGGGTGGGATGTAGTTAGCATTTGAACAATTCAAGATAGAAGTTATGGCATTAAATTTAAATTGTATTAAAAAAGAAATGTCTATGTGTACACTTCCTTTAAGCACTTAGCGAAACCGTGTGAACTTAAAAAACCCAAAAATAAAATAAAAATGTCTTCAATAACGAAATACATTTTATATCGCAAAATAAGTTACAAAAAAATTCATAGCGTCACTGAGCTAATTAAAGAAAAGCTGATCTGAATATTTGATTACCAGCCAGAGGGTAATAAGCTAACCGCGGCCTGGATTAATAATTCAAGATTTGAACAATTGAATCTGCCACGATATCTGTATTAAATATGCAAATTAGTTATTTATTCAAGCCGCGCTACTTCCACTCACAAGGGGAGCTTTATGAAAACTTGGTGCTAATTTACGTGTCGTTCTTGTCA
>DWGR01002241.1:0-14085 GCA_018247715.1 Heliconius burneyi
AAATAAAAAATTTAAGTCACGCACTAAATTTTAACTAATATATAATATTTTAAAATATTTAATTTAATGTATATTGTTCTATATTTAAATAAAAACTTAATCGAATAAACGCACAACTTGGCTCTAAGCAACAAAACGTACAATATATTACGATATTTCATATAAATGTAAATATTTACATATAAAAGTGATATAAAAGGACCGCGTGACCGAGAACCCGCCGCTCGCGACGGCCGCGGCGGGACTGTTTCCCCGACTTCCGAGTTCCTACGTCGAATCTAATAAGTCGAACTTTGCGAGCTATTCCCTTCGGTTTTGTATGAAATGGGGTTTAGCTTTCGGATTTCAATTTTGTACGAGTATGTCGATGGTTGATAGGTTTTCTTGTTAAATTAGTATTGTTTTAAAAGAAAAAAAAAAAACAATATCCCCCTATCTATCTCTTACGTTGTATTGCGCACACAGCAGGGCAGGCTGAGAGAAGCTAGTGCGAAAACACTCCGTTCACCGTTTTCCGATGTATTCTGGAGATATTGTGTATTGAGTGGAGGAACTCAACGCTGGGCTTTGCGAGCGCAGAGCGACGAGATGGAATTCGTCTTCAAATAACTCGAATGGGGATTTGAAACAAAACTGCCACGACTGGGTTTGAAACAAAACCAAAACTCATACTTCTAAATATGAAATTATAAAAATGGCTTCTAAATATAAAAATACAATTTGTGATCTACTGAAAAATCATTTCTTATTAAACAACATTCTATTTTAATTTATTTACATTAAAAATACTGGCAATCCTTAGTAAAAATAAAAAACGGTCTTGAGAAAAATATTCGGTGAGACAATTAATATAAAAGTGAGAAAAGATTTTTGTTTCCGAGAAGTTAGGTTTTCTGAATCGACTGAAAATGTTATTTATAAATTATGTTATCTTTGGTAGTTAATTGCTTTGGTTTCTCTATTAAGACGGAGATCGACAGTTTCGCGTGAACTGATCTGACTGACTGACTGACAGACAAAAGACTGACTGACAGCAAGACCCTTGAGTTATAGAAAAGAAACATTGTCTTAGAGAGAGTATTTCTTACCAATTTAAATTTAAAAGTAATGTTATTCTTATAGTCTACTTATGTATAGCTTTAAGTGGAGTACTGAGTTACCTTTCACTATATTCTGTTTGCCTTTCCCGTAAGTGTAAAGCGCGTGAAAAATAAACAAATTCAAATGCCACAAAATCTCTGCTGGTTGCTTCATAAATAATTTACTCGAACGTAAAAAAATATAGTCCGCGATATATTTCACCAAAAGTTAAAGGCGTTGTGATGTTTCTCGAAATCACGGGATGGGTGAGATTAGGGGATAACGGTTTTTGCTTCATGACACGTAGCTGGAACGATATCACCCATAATGGAGTTTCTATCGAAAGAAAATAGATGTGTGTTGTTATAGAAAATAACGAGTGGCAGTAATATTTTATTTTGTAAACTTCGTTGATATTTTAAATATGAAGAGAAGAATTATTAACCTAATAAGCAATTTCAGCACACAAGAATAGCTTCTTATGCGTCTATACAATTTGAAAGTCTTCAGCTTTATAATTAATCTCGCTTATAGCAGGGCGGAGTGAAGAGAGAATAGACAATCTAGTATCGAGACACTCCGTTTTTTCGCCTTCGTGCGTAGAGACGGAACTCAACAACGCACCTTTTTATTCCAGACTAATGGAAATCAATCATTCCTCTGAGTGAGGATTAAAGCCACAGTCAACATGTCAAAATTTACGCGATATCGAACCGTACTAATAAAGCATACGTAGTTAGAGAGTAGAAGGTAGTCACAGGGTAGAGGGTACACATAAAGGCACATCCGTTCCCCACGTTCTGTAGAGTTCTTCATTGGTGTTGAGTAGAGAAGCTCAACCTCCCTGCCTCACCAGAGCCAGAACCAGAGCCAGAGCCAAGTAATTAAAATATTAATATTTAATTCCTCCAAGCGGAAATCGAGCCCATAACCATTGTATTTACAGTCGCACGACTGAGCCACTGACTAACCCACTTAATCAGTAATATACAACTTTTATCCTTCACTCTATCAAAAGCATTATTCAAACTGAATCTGTTAGCTTTACATACTAAAGAGATGAGATTTTCAAAATCGATTTCCGGATGTATTTCGCGTTGCTAGTTCGCAGGATCCAACGGAGCTTGCAATTTTAATATCCAATCCAATTGTGATACAGAAAACTGGTGCTTTGTAAGGAAAATATACTTAAGATCTTCAATATGTTGGGTGTAATGAATATTAACAATTTGGAAGAAAGTGGGGAACGGAGTGTCTTAACACTTGGTTCCCTCTGCCTAACCTGCAGTGTGCAGGATACAGCGTGAAGCTAATATACATTTTTTTATTAATAATTAAAATTAATGATAATTGAACAATCTAAGATAAAATTCGACAAAGTATCATAAAAAATAAAAAAAAAATTTTTTCGATATATTTAAATCTTCCTTTTGCTTTACTGATAATATCTTATTTGCTTATTTATATTTTTTGTTCACTATGACATGGGTTGTTAATAATATTATATGGAACACAAGAACGCATCCCGTAACCTTTGAGCTTAAACTTTATAGGTCGAAGTATGTAGTCAATAGATAGATAGATAGATAAAACTCTTTATTGCACACTCAAAAGATACAATACATTAAATTCTTAACACAGAATGCACAAAGGCGGCCTTATCACTACAAGTGATCTCTTCCAGGCAACTAGATTCCGGTAGGATATAATTAAAAGTGCGGGCATAATGCGGTGCAAAGTGACGTGAAAAATAACTAAATAAGTAAGAAAACAAAGAAATAAATATTTAAATATTCAAATACACATACATACACAAATCCTCATATATATACACTGATTACACACGTAAAATATATAGAAAATAAATAGAAAAACGCACATATTTATTATTACTCTCGATGCGAAGATTATATATATATATATATATATATATATATATATATATATATATATATATATATATATATATATATATATATATATATATATATATATATATATATATATACTTCCCAACTGCTTACAACATGATACAAAAATTACAAAAATTCCCTAAAGTAAATATTAGAAGGAACCATTAATTAAACACTATAATCAAACACCATTCACAAACTGCTTTAGCCGTTCCTCGTTATCTGACGAATAACAATTCGGAGAAGATATTTCCAAAAATATATTAAAATCAGCTTCCCGCTGTATCCCGCAAACAGCAGGGTTGGCAGGGGAAACCTGGTGTTAGGACACTCGCTTCTCCACATTCTGCCGGATTCTAGGGGCATTGCTTGTTGAGTGGCAGAATTCACCGCGCTTTTGCCTCGACACCAGAGCAAAACGTAAAAATGAATTGGAATTAATATCTCATCTTCTCGAGTGGGGATCGAACCCACAACCAGTTCGTATTACAGTCACACTTTGTGCCCCTGCGCCACGACTAGTCTACCGAAAAATATATTAACTTAGGAGAGCTAGCAAATGAAGGAAGACTCCATGAAAAAGGTGTCAAGGGGACAGGAGATTGCTTTAGCCGAACTCATTACAGCTGATCATTAATCAACTAAATGGAAATTTCTGTTTGTAATAATTTTCTTTTACTTCGCGGTTTACATAATTCAAAACGTGACAAAACCGTGTGACAGTTTATATGAATTAGCTTTGTTATAAGAAAATATGAGCCTCAGTATAGTTGCATAATTCATCTAACCTGTCTGTACAATCAGACATGTTGGTTGCCAGATCGATATCCATTCGGGAGGATGATATTTATTTCCGCACATAGCAGAATAGGCAGAGGGAACTGGAGAACTCAGAGTCAAGACTCCGTTCCCGACTCTCCGCCAAATTTTCAAGGCATTGCATGTTTAGTTTGTTTAAAGGCCGGCAACGCACCTGTAGCTCCTCTGATGTTGCACGGGGTCGTGGGCGGCGGTGATCACTTACCTTCAGGTGACCCGAACGCTCGTTTGCCTTGTCCTTTTACCATAAAAAAAAGTCGCACGCTTATTCTTCTGCACCTCGACGGTCTATTTCTAAGGTTCACGTTGTAATCCATGTAAAGCAGGGTAGGCAGAAAGAATCTATTCTTAAGATTCTCCATTCTCTACTTTTCACCAGAATTCAAAAAACCACGTGGCGGAACTCAAAATCGGACTTTGTCTCAAGCGGTATTACTTCGCGAATATCACGTTCTCAGTCACACCCTGAGTCTGGCGTAGTAAAAGTGGGACATATTTTCATATTTATAATAGTTTCGTTTATTTCTTGTATTTTGCAATATCTAAAACCAAAATTCAGAATTGTACGCTAAGACTTTGTGTGGGGTTCCCTTTGACTACCCTGCTAAATGCGGGATACAGCGTGTAGCTCAAACAAAATACATTTTCTCTCTGGCCTATTGGCAAACAACTAATAATTCTCTGTAGTTAGCAATGCCGTTTACAGCGCCACGTTTAATATTATAACGTGTAATTGCCATCAGGACAGCTTCAGAGGTGCTTAGAGGATCCTCTGGAAATCTTATTATACTTAAATACTTTGATAAGCCATCACTTTCTATAAGCTTCAAAGATGAATGAGTTTTTACTGTAGGGATAACTCTAGAATGTTTTTTTTAAACATTAGTTTGAAAATAAAATATATTCTTTTTATAATAATAGGCGGAGAAATATTTCTTACATTACACTCTACTCTTTGATAGAGAAAAGTGTTTGATAATATAATAGTTTTACAAACCTATGTAAATTAATCATCTTAAAACAGAAAAAAATACAAAGCTACTTGTATAATACATTAAAACACAGGAAATAAGTTTTCAAAATGAAATAATTAAAATATTTGCCTTAACTGAAAAAAAATAAGACAATACTTTTTTAAGTGGATTTTTTTATGGTAAAAGGACAAGGCAAATGAGCGTACCTGAAGGTAAGTGATCACCGCCGCCCACGCCCCCATGCAACACCAGAGAAGCTACAGGTGAGTCGCCGGCCTTTAAATTATATTAAATAAATATAAAAAATATATAAAAATAAATAAATAAAAAATATAATATTATATTAATATTCCTAAGTTGTATTGAAGATTAAAAGTAAACCTCAAAAAAGTATTTTTTAGGGATATTCATCAATCAACTGAGATTGACAATAACGATATTAATATTGAATAGGCATACAGAATTAAAATAATAAATTATTAATTTGAGGCCGTCGTGGCGCAGCGGCACAAGGGTGTGACTGTAACGCGAAGGTTGTAGGCTCGATCCCCACGTGAGAAAGTGAAATATTTATTTACGTTTATATTTCCATTTCTTCGCTCCGGTTTCAAGGTAAAACGCAGCGTTGAGTTCTGCCACTCAACACGCCATGCCTCCAGAATCCGATAAAAAATGGGGTTAACACTATGTACCCTCTGCCTACCTTACTGTGAGCGGGATACAGCGTGAATCTGTATGTGTGTGTAAATTATTGCAGTTGATAGTTCACTTCAGTTTTTCTAAAATTTACTTTCTACTTAGCTTTTATTACTCTTTTGAAATTTTTTACGTTTTTTAATATGTTTTTCACTTCTCTTTAAGGGAGGACCAAATTTTCTTGCAATAAACTTTCTCTTACTCTGCTTGAAGAGTTCGTGCGCACAGAATCACGTGTATTGTTTGAATATCCGATAAATATTTTTTATATTTTCTTTTATAGTATTTGCTGTTATTAGTCATAATCAAAATACATATCTGTGATTTTTTTTTCAATTGATTCGTGAGATACAACACTCTGGTTACAGACAGACCTATCCGTCCGTCCCGTTTTGCTCTTTTATATATATTTATATGTAAGCTTTAGATCCTGCGCCGTTTCATAGTAAAATTATAATCTTTTAAATAAGTTTGTCTAAAGTTCACTAAGCATATAACATTCCCTTTCATCCCCTCAACTGAATCTTAACGATAGACAATTAGAAACTCCTAAAGTTTGAGCTTACTCAGTTTTGAATATTAAATAGGAAGCTTACCTTAAGCTTACCTTTGAATCTGAACAATGGTTAGTTGTATTAAATAAGCTTATTGATTTTAAAGTTAGATGTACTGCCAAAAAAGAGTGAAAGCAATAATATTTTTGAAACAGTGTTTTTTTGTTGACTGTACATTCTTCATTAGTAGTAAATATTGTACATTTAAAAAAATGTCTTATTTTTTTATCACGTATAAAAGTAAGAAGATTAGCACCATCTCAATGTCATTTTGTAGACATGATCGATACAATCTTTTGCAAACTATAATAATGAGAAAAGTTTCTGGGAGGAGGAATACCAGAAGTAGAAGGAAGTCCCGGCTGAGGAATATAAAAGAATGGACGGGAATTAAAAGCGCCGTAGATTTGATTCATTTGGCCAGGGACAGGAATAAATATGCAAAGTAGACAGCCAACCTTCACTAGATGGAGAGGCACTTTAAGAAGAAGAAGAAGAATATTATTTTACACAAGATTATAAATAATAGTATTCAAGTATAAATATAGGTATATTTTACCTCTAGAACAGAAGAAACGTCTGTTACTTTGAAGTCAAAGAAATGCTACCGTTTCACGAGCTGAATCGGCATCTTAAGAATACTTTATGTTGCTCTCAGTAAGTCAAGGTCGTAATATTTTTAAAACTGTTACAGCTACAAAAATATATATTATGATATTTAAAGTAGTTTACCTACTTCTTTAAGGAGAAAAAAACTTTTTAGCTTTAAGCAAGCACCTTGTAGGGTAGGCAAAGGTAACCTGGGAGCCTAGTGGGGTAAGAAATGAAAATATGAAATATTTATTTTCCTCAATTGGAAATCGAACCCACAGCCTGTCGCGTTTGTAGTCACACGCGTGTACCTCTGCGCCACGGCTGGCCTAATGACTATACTACTCCTTTTTCTTTTTTAAGCTAAGCATCGCGTGAGAGTAAGACTGTTTATTTAATCAATATGAATATTCACTCTGTATGCTGCACACAGCAGTGTAGGCAAAAGGAACCTAGGACTTTGTGTTAAGACACTTCCGTACCCTAATTTCCTCCAAATTCTGAAGACATTTGCGGAATTAAATGCATCTCTTTGCTTCGATACCAGAGCGACAAAATAAAATATTAAATATTTAATTTCCTCGATTGGCAATCGAACCCACAACCAGTGCTTCTACGCCATGACTGGCCTCAAATATGAATATTCCATGAGTAATATTAATATCGATAAGCATCCAGCTAAGGAAGACCTTACAACTGCGTCTCTATGGAAGTCAAATATCATAAAGCTGGTAAATCTTATGACCTGAATTTGAAGCACGTAGAATGCGAAATACTCAGTTGATTGAATTGATTGGAAATTCGGTGATTGTTTGTTTACCTTTATTGTTTTTAAATATAAATAAAAATCGAAATAAAGGCCTTCGTGCGTAGTGGCATATATGTGGCTGTAACGCGACGGGTTGTGGGTTCGACCCCCACTCGAGGAAATAAAATATTTATTGAGTCGTTTCGCTCTGGCGTCGAGACAAAGAGCGGCGTTGAGTTCCACCACGCAATACTCAATGAAAGAAGGAATTGTAAATATCCATTGTATATAAGTACAGAGTTGAGTATTTTTTAATTAAAAGGAGCTTAACTTTAAATACTGTAAAAGTTTCAGCAATTAGTTTCTTGAATCAGATTTAATATTCTTTAGTCCCAAAAGAATATTTTTGAGCTTTAGGATTTAAATTGTTATAGTACAAAGCAATAATTAAATACAGGGATGTTCATAACATTATCAAGGGAAACCAATTTCGGCAACGGGTAATCTGACTGCACCAGATGTTTAAGGTTTGGTTTGCACTGATGGGAATATTTGTATTGATATATATGTATCATATTATAGGTAGAGAATCTAAAGCCGTGATATGTCTTACCAGAGCGAGAAAATAGGATATTATTTCTACCCTTTATCGTGGCATTATTAGACATTGCGTGTTGCGTGTCGAAGTTCAACGCGACGTTTTGCCTCGTTAACACAGCAAATACAATTATTTAATTTCCTCGAGTGGGAATCGAACCCACAAACTATTATGTTTACAGAACGCTTGGGCCCCTAAATTTTATGTACCTATAAATAAATTTAAAAAAATCAGTTTCACGCTACATCCCACACACAGCAGGGTAGGCAGAGGGAACCTACTACTAGTGTTAAGATACTGCGTTCCGTACTTTCTGCCGAATTGTGGCTGCACTGCGTGAGTGGCAGAACTCAATGTCTGGCTTTGCCTCGACACAAGAGCGAAGAAATGATAATATAATCGTAAATAAATAATAAATTAATTAAAATTGTGGGGAACGGAGCGTCTTAACACTTTGCCTTCCCTGCTGTGTGCAGGATATAGCGTGAAGCTGTTTTTATAAAATTTTAAATTCATTTTAAATTTAGCGAATACACAAAATTTTGGATATTTTAAAGTGCTATATTTTTTTACGTTTCTCGTGTACATGAAAACTAAAATATGTTTATTTTGGAGCAAGACTTAGAATTTTATGATCGTGACAGTTGCGTTCGTATTTGTTTAGTTAAATATTCATTTCTATGGCTTCCATGTCCTCGCGACACGCTCCCTTCAGTTCTGTCATGTGTCATGTGACATAGAGGTAGTTCTGTATATTTACTATTATTATTATAGCACTCAATTAAAATAGCCAATGCCACGTGTTGGTATTAGTTTATTGCGTTTAAATACTTTTTGTATCGTCAACCTGTATACCTTATATAACAGATTAGGCTGGGCAGAAAAAAGTGTTGTGTGGTTATACTTGGCCGTATTACCAGAGCGAAGAAATGAAAATATTAATAAATAATCATTCTTTCCTCCGAGTGGGAATCGAACCCACAACCATCGCGCTTACAGTCAGACCTATGCCACTGCCTTAAATTGAGGAATTTTTCCAGTAAATTATAAGTCTATTATTTGTAAATAAAGATGTGAGATATATATCTCATTATATTTTCATGTAATAAAAAAATTATACCATTTGAACCAAAGTTTCAAATTTGTTATTCTAAGCCAATATTGCAAAATAGTATATAAAATTGCATTCGCGGTGACTTTTTAAAATTTTAAACATATTAATTTTTAAATCGAATTGAAACCAGGTTCTCGTTACATTTGCTGGAAGTTGATATGGTTGGAACGTGACTAACCTGACGCACTGAAAAAGTCGATTTACCTAGTGACCTAAATAAAATAATCGGTTGCACAGATTATATGGATTGGATAATAGGGGATATAAATAAATATAAAAATACTCTGAAAATTCTCGATTAATGATAATAAATTATATAACAAGGAAAATAATAATCAAAATATGGTTAATGGCTTATGGCTTCACGCTGTTTGCCACATACAGCAGGGTAGGCAGAGGGAACCTAGTGTTAAGTTCAATTTAAGCATTTATGTTCGCCACACTGCGCCTAATACTTAAGATATTAGGCGTGTTGAGCGGATATCAATGCCCCGCCTTACCTCATTATCAGAGCGAGGAATTGAAAATATTAAATATTTGATTTCCCCGACTGAACATCGTCATCGTCAATCGTGAGAGTTGAGGCCGTCGTGGCGCAGCGGCACAAGGGTGTGACTGTAACGCGATGGTTGTAGGTCCGATCCCCACTCGAGGAAGTGAAATATTTATTTACGTTTATGTATGTTCCCATTTCTTCGTTCTGGTGTCGAGGCAAAACGCGATGTTGAGTTCTGCCACTAAATACGCAATGCCTCCAGAATTTAGCAGAAAGTGGGGAACGGATTGTCTTAACGTTGAACCCTACTGTGTGCGGGATACAGCGTGAAGCTGATTTCAGTAAAAAAAAATCAGTCAAGTCACGATCACCACGAATTAGAAGCCGGTCAAGTGTGAGATGAACAATACCGGCAGCTCCGTACCATTTTCATGTAACATAAAAGTTGTTTTTTATTATTTATTACCATTTAATAATTTAATACAAAAACATCAACATATATAACATAAAAGCAAAAAAGGTTTGTAACAATGTTAAGTTTGCGCGTGTATGCATTAATGTAGTATGAAATGAATTACACAGATAAGTTTGTCATGATTTTTTTTGTGTGATATACCGTTAAATTTTAACTATTTCAATTATATTCTTTATTTGTCCTGTAAGACAAGTTTCTTAATTATAGCTTATGGTAATCCAGGTTTAACAGACGACAGTTTTTATACAAAACGCGACACAATAGCTCATATCAGAGACTTAATTTTATCAGTGCTATAAGGTATTGGATATTCAGAATTAATTACAGCTTGAGACTTTTACAAAAATAAAAATAATCTTAAGATACGTGCAGACAGACGGATAACAAATTGAGAAAACTATATATGTCTTATGACATCCGTTCTTTTTCTTTTGAGGTAGGAACCGAACGATGAACATTAAAAGTATCTGTTTTCATCTAACAGTAAAATATTTACCTTACACATATTAGAAATATATTTTCCAGCTGCGTGCCGATATACATTTATCTTTTTTAGTTTTCGTTTCTTTTGTAGGTTTGTTTGTCTTATTGTTTTCATTCCTTTGAACGGGTTATATTAATGTTTATGTTCATTCGATGATTCTATAGTGCTTGCAAAAGATTTTAAACATTTTTATTTGGCCTAGCCTAGTGTTAAGACTAGTGCGTATCCCACTTTTCACTAAATTTTGGAGGCATTACGTGCTTAGTGGCGGTACGCATAGTCACTCTTTGCCTCGGTAATACCATCATCATCAAAGGCACTACAGCCCAGGTGGACCTTGAATAGAAAGTGAAAAACCTGTTGCGCTTACAGTCACAAGCCTAATTCCTAAAAACTGTTTTAATAATATGCTGATGAAATTTCAAGATATAATCTTTATAGATAGATATAGAATTATATAATATTGCTTTATATACGAGTACGATCATGTTGCAGGGCCAATATTTACCTAGAAAAATTAGCTTGTCTGAATGTAATTTTCCAGGTTTTTACTATTTCTTAATTATTAGAATTAATCTATGCTTAATCTTAAATTAAATAACAAGAAACACCATGGAAGAAAGTCAATCGCTTTATTTATCTCCACAACTGCTGCGTCACCTAAGCCTGTAAGTTACAACCTATCATTTCAGCGCCGTAAAAATGTCCATTGGCTGTAAAAATGAGGGGGCCCAACATTGTATAACGAACACATTTTACATGAAAATAATTGTGTTTTTATATATGATACAATATATTAAAAAATATAAATTTCATACAAAATATATTGAATTAAAATAGATAGGAATAGATGATATCTATTTCAATTGTATAATTTTTTTTATTATTATTGTATAACACTCTCCTATCAATGGGTGTCAAAGGCCAGTCGTGGCGCAGGGATACAAGTGAATGACTGTAAAAGTGACTCGTGGGTTCAATCCCCATTCGAGTAATACGAGAATACGAGAATAATAATTCATTTTTTTTATGGGAGTGGAAAAAAACATGACAAACGAGTGCACGGGTGACCTGATGGTAAGTGATCACCGCCACCCACGACCCCGCGTAACACCAGAGAAGCTGCTGGTGCGTTGCCAGCTTTTGAGGTGTGTGGGCGCCGCATTACCTCATGCAAAACGCAGTTGCATAAAGCCTACTTCACGCCGGTTTTAGATACCGGGGGTGGTAATGATCCGGTCGAGTCAGCCCATGCG
The DNA here is from genome assembly GCA_018247715.1 of Heliconius burneyi. NCBI lineage: Eukaryota > Metazoa > Arthropoda > Insecta > Lepidoptera > Nymphalidae > Heliconius > Heliconius burneyi. The sequence continues at coordinate 11,799 of DWGR01002241.1, forward strand.
TGTTACCATTGCTGACGACGTGACTCTCCCACTCGCACTAATACTACTTTAAATTTATACTTTCATCTTCTCGCTTTGGTGTCCAGGTAAAGCTTGGCATTGGGTTCCACCCGTTAATATACTATGTCTGCTTTATACGGCGGAAAATGGGGAACGATTTAATCCTCTGCCTGCCCCTGCCGTGTTCGGGACACGACGTGAAGCTTTGACGAAAGCCTTGTCGGTGATTTGTTTTTATACAATATGTCGAACAGACTCTAATATAAATTCTAATTAGAAATACTGCTATTAGATATGAAGTCTCTCTGTATTCAATTTCACACATTACAATTTATATAGAATTATAAAACTCTATATAAATTGTAAACTTTTCACTTGAAATTTGTATAATAAATTAGAATTCCAAAGGAGCCCCGGGTATTACTTAAATATTTAATTATTCTCAAATCTTACGATTGTCTTTGACATACATTTCTTCTAACATAAGTTGTTTTCTGAAAACTTTTATGATAAAAAACCGTCGTTCCAACGTTAATCTACTGTAAGATAAACTAAGGAGGTGTCAAATTTATGGTTTCATTATAAATCATCGTCACACGAAAATGCCTTGCGATTTTTTTAATTCGATAAGAATTTAGGTCACCGTGGGGCACTGGGACAGCGTTTGGCTGCATGATAGTTATGGGTTCCATGCCCATTAGGAACAATGAGTCATTTTTATATCCCCGCTCCGGGAATATAAATTGCGGCATTTTAATTTTTTTTAAATTTCATACATCAAAAATGTATATAAAAATATATACATAAGGCTGGTTTCATCCAAATATTAAAAATTAAATAGTTTATGTTCTCCGAAAGAAAGTGCAGTTTAAAACAACTTTTTAAATTTATATCGAGGAAAAGTGAGGCGTTGAGTTCTGCCCCTCAAAACGCAAGACCTCCAGAATTCGGCAGAAAGTGGGGAACGGAGTGTCTTAACACTACGTTCCCTCTGCCTACCCTACTGTGTGTGGGATATAGCGTAATGCAGGTTTTTTATTTATTTATACAGTGATGTATGTGTTAAAAGAAAACATTTTATAATTTCCATAAAAATATATCCATCATGCTGTTACATCAATTACAAAATACGAAGAAATTTATTTACAGCAATGGGACAATCTGTAAAAACGTGTACGAGGATTTAAATCTGGATATAAATGGTTTACAGAATTAACCTTCGTATGCGACTTTTTAAGTGCTTTTAAAAATATTGATGGCGTTGTGGCGCAGTTAGTAGCGTCGCATTATAAGCGCGATAGTTGTGGGTTCAATACTCACTCGAAGGAATTATTAGATTTGAATTATTTTTTCTCCCTAGCTCTGGTAGACAAATGAGGCGTTATGTTCCGCCAACTTCCATATCCGCATGAACTATCTTGACATTAGATTCTTTCTGCCTACCCTATTATATGCGGGATACAGCGTGAAGAGGAAAAATAAAATGTTTTTTTTAATACTTAATAGGGAGAAATAGAGAGAACAGGTACCTAATATTATTAGTCAACCTCAATTCCTCTGAAACGGTCTAATCAATCAAGTAAGAGCACTCTGCAATAAATAGATTTTCATAATAAGTATGCATTACGATGTAAAGCAAATCGCGAAAATGGGACTCGCAAAAGTGTCTCTTTGGCTTAATTCTAATGTTCTCACACTTAATATAGGCAAAACTAACTACATTTGCTTTACGATAAACAATAGATCTCAACCCGGAACTAATTTTGTACTAGAATTGCACAACTGCCTGTATAGTAATGCATCTCTGTGTGACTGTGCCCCATCGGTCCTGAGTAGAGTTTCTACTACTAAATACCTTGGTGTAATGCTTGATCAGCGTTTATCTTGGCATACACACATAGATTTAACAAGTACGAGAATTCGGAAACTTATATGGATTTTTAAAAATCTGCGGCATATCACAAATAAAACAATACTAATCCAAATCTACATAGCTTTAGCTCAGTCAGTATTGGGATATTGTATCTCTGTATGGGGTGGTGCATCCAAGATAAAATTCCTTCAGATAGAAAGAGCACAAAGATCTTTGCTGAAAGCCATGTTTTTTAAACCTTTTAGATTTCCTACAGAGAGTATATACTCCTGCTGCGACTTATTGTTTGTACGAAAGCTATATGTATTATATAGTGCTTTGAAGGTTCACAGAGCTGTAACTTTTTCAAGCAACATGGAGCAACCTAACAAAAGAAGGTATGTCCCAGCTCATATTCCTTTTATGAAATCCAAA